>SKCR01024581.1:0-32189 GCA_019454045.1 Zanthoxylum bungeanum
GTTGTTGTTACTGATTATTAACTTATAACACTAAATTATTCACAAGTCTTTTTCGATGATCAAGTGAAGATATTTAGAATAAATCAATTAACTATATGTCTACGTTAATTAAATTAAATCGAATTTATTAAGGTTAGGTTCTAATATTAGCTATGTATGCCCTTTAAATATATATATATATCCTGCAATGAAATATATTCAACGAATGAATCACACGTCATTATTCTCACGGTCAACCCAGATTTCCACTGTCGAGTTTCTAAGGATTTACCAAGAATATTCTATTATTGGTCAAACAAATAAAATAAGCGTCAAATCACGTAAAATAATCAATAATCAATAGCAAACCCAAATGAATAGACATATGCAGATAAATTAATTAAACATGCTCGAGATCCATTACAACCATACATTTAATGAATTAACTACTCATAATATTCAATAACAATAAACTAATCATTAATTTAAGGCAAATAATGTATGAAAAAAAAGCTCGAGAGAAAATGGAAAAAAAAAACTATCGTTTATAGTCTTTAACTTCGAACTCCAACTATGATTAATGCATTCGTTATTACCTTGCTTTATGAGTTATTATATGCTATAGGACTCCACAATTGTGCTATGAGACTTCATTTTAGATTTTGGGACGAAATTATGCTCATATAGGAGGTATATTGGATGTTTTCTTGTTACAAATCAGATTTATGGAAAAATTGGGATTGATTTGTAATGTTGCGACGTACGTGGAGCGCATTACAATGCTCACTCTTATTTTCTGCGTGTCGCGACGCGCAAAACCCAATGTCATGACGCCCATACTTTGTTTCGCAAATGAAAAAATTTGCTCTCCGTCTTAATTTGCCTAATGCGTGCGTCTCGACGCGCCTAATGTTGTGACGTACGTTTTGACTCTGAAAATTTTCTAATTTGTTATGTATCTTGTTATTCTCATCCCTAATTAAATCCATTGAGTCGTGATATTATTTTTGACATGTAAAACGCACCCAAACACATAAATGCACTCATAAACACTAAGATCACCAACAAAATATTAATACAAATGGTGGGAAATATATGGCTATTAATCGCTCATCACACCCCCAAACTCAATATTTTACTCATTATCGAGCAAAAACAAATAAAAACAAAATAAATTAACCCAAGCCACTTTCGTATGGATCGCAGTTGTGTTTAGCTATGTAACAAGCCTTTAAACTCCTATGCGACCCTAGTGGACGAGTTATAGTATCGTGAGGGCTTACAACGATGATACCCACAAGCTTCATTCAACACACACATGCAATCAAGCAAAAATACAAAATAAAAAAATATAACTTAACAATTCATGGGAGTTACACACAATATTATCATCAGATAATGCCCAATAACGAAACCTAAAAATCTTCAAAGTACCAAACACAACTCAAATCTAAATTATTAAATAAATCATCTAAGTAAAACTCAAATGTGTATGTGAAAAGGTCCAATCACAACTCAATTTATAAGCAAGTCAACTTGGTGATTTTGTTTCAAAAGTTGGCATATGATGGGTCATACCAACCTATATTTCTCAAAATTGTACGTGTTTGTATTTATTTGGTTAGTAAGGTATTTTTTTTTTCTTTTTTCTTTTAGCACACCTACCCTTAAAGTAACATTTATCCTCATTGTAGTCTTAATACTCACCCATTAGTATATTTAAGCTTATCAGTTATATGTGGTTTAACTCATTTTTTGTTCTTATTTTTTCATTCAACAATATTTTTTTCCTCTTTTTTGTCCATTCATTATTTTTTATTTCAATCATGATAGTAAATCGAGATAGACATTTAAGGGGTATTGAATGGAAGAATATACTGTCAGAATGTCTCGTATGATGTTTGACTTTAAATGGTTGTGTCATTATGTCAACCTTATGGGCGGTATCCATGATGTTAATTTCCCCATATCGCGATGTGTCATATTGTGTCACAAGATTTTCAATAAGCTCTCGCAACTACTCATGCCTAACTTCTTATTCCACCACGTCCTCATATATGCACCTTCAAATTTTTTCGTCTAGCTTTTTATCACACATATGCACAATTCATGTTCCAAGATCTTGACATAATATCTCATTCTCTATATACGGCTACGCCTCTGTTTAGATGACGGTATCACTGTGAGTTTATTGATTTCATGGGTCTTCTTCAGTGTCACCTGACCGTGTCCATTGAGATACGCAGCTCTGATTGTTGGCTATTTGTCTTATTTGATCTTCCAATATTTTCAAATATACGACTTAGCTTTGTACCATTACTTCCCATCTAACTATATTATTTGCGTTTTCCTGTTCAGCTCAGTAACAAGCTTGTTCAACTCGGTCGCTGACACAAGCGGTTCCTCCACGGATGGTTTTAATTCTTGAGGAAATTTTTGAGTTTGTGGTGTGTATAAGGGATATAATGATTAATGGGGATAAATTATTATATTATTCAATGATATTAAAAATTGTATTGTTGGCTAGTAAATCAGTTTGTTTTAGAGAAATTATTATCCTTGGGCATTTATAAACTTAAAAATATTAATTTAAATAACTAAAATAATTCTCTCTATGAATAAACGAATTCACCATCTAGGACAAAACTACCGTTTTCATATTCCTCCAAACTGGTCAATTTTTTGTTTTTCTCGCGTTTTTTTGTTTCTTCTAAAAAATTACAATAGTTGCTATTAGCATCTTGCTGTCTTAAAATGAAATGGCAGAGATTTTTTATTTTTATTTTGTAATCGGAATGTCCGGGTCAGTTTATACACATCTAAATTAATATTCGGGACCTATATTTCATGTCTTTAGAAGTTTTTCAGCATAGATCGCCATAAGTCCCTGACTTTTTATACGAGGAGGGATGATCATAAAGAAATACATATAGTGAGATTCAAACCTTAAATTCGCGAGTAAGTAAATCATTAAAGTTTAAAATATTTACCACTGAGATAATCCCTGTAATTAAATGACAGAGAATCGCAAGCGTTAAATTTGTTATTTTCAAAAAAAATTTGCGATACTTGCAACGGGTGTCGTAAAACTATTAAATAATTGACAGCAATTCATTGCCATAAGTTTCATGGTAACGATAGAGATTTAATTTATATCCAAAAAAGGTGTATTTACGCTATAGGGGAAAAAAAATTAATGTCCAGATTAGATTAAAATATTTTTAAATTGTCCAAAAATGATAATTTCCCATTACTGATTTTCTTCAAAATATTATTTGATACCATAAACTCATTTTATGTTTTCATGCTAATAAATCATTCAACTTATCAATGCTTTTGATTCATGATGTTGTGATTAGATTTGAGTTATGCTATTATTATGAGTTATGTAAGTTATTAATTGTGCTGGAATAACTCAGAAAGAGAGTGGCGCCTAGACATAAATACTTTTACAAAATTTTAAATAATTAATAGATAATTTTGTTTCATGTACAAAATATTTTGAACAATGGGTGATTTATGAGTCCTTTAGATAAAAAAAAAAAAAAAATTATCAACCTCATTTAATTAATTTATATTATTATTTACTCTGTGTTAATTTATAAAAGAGAGTAGGGTTGGGAAATGAGCCAAATTTTGAAAAATTCATCATAAATTCAACTATTATTGTTAATATTTTCAATTTATAGAAAAAAACAATTTATTAAATTTTGAATTTATATTTTTATTATGTTTTTCAAATAAAAAAAATACTTAAATATGATAGAGTTTTTTGATAGGGGTGGCAAACGAATCAACGAATCGAATTTGTATCGAATCGAATTTGTATCGAATCCTAAAAGAATCGAATCAAAATGTGATGGATTCGTATTCGATTCGTTTATTAAACGAATCGAATACGAATATTCGTTTATTTGTTTAGTCATGATATTATTTAATAAAATAATTTATCACATTTGATTTCCAGTAATTATTCATAAATATATACATATGAAATATGTAATTAATATATTTACTAAAAATACATCACTAAATATCGAAAATATTATTTTTTCTATGGTAATTAGCTATAATTTCTCGAATCTTAATTGAAAATTAACAAGAACTAGTAAATAAAAATAATAAAATGAATCATAAACGAATCAATGAGCTTAAATTTGTATTCGATTCATATAATTATTAAAAGAATCCATTTTTTCAAACGCATATTCGTTTTAAAGCAAATCGAATCGAACGAATAAACTAATCATGACCTAAATTATCACCCCTATGATTTGAAAATATTGCATAAATTAATGTGGTGAGGCTACTCCCAACAGTTTCTGGATTCGAATCCAGGGGGTGCACTTCTTGTAAGAACCTGGGACAGCGAGTGATTTTACCTGCGCCGCGGCCCAGAATATGTGGTTTGGTGGCGGGGTTTCCATCGTTCCAAAAAAAAAAAAAAAACTACTCCCACCCAAAAATATCTCATCTAAGCGGCGGCAATTATCTAGACTCGGCTACAAAATAATAGCAAAAACTACAAAAAGTCAGAAACCACACAGTCTATACAGCCGCACTGGATTAAAACCCTCGTCTTTCACAACTACTATATAAAGGGCCTTAAACTCTAGCCGCTTCATGAAACATTAAACCCTAGTCATTTCTCGGTATGTTTATTGGCTTTACGGCGTCGTATTTCTGTTCTGTTGGTATCTCTTTCTGTTCATTGATATTTTTTTGATTTATTTGGATACTGTTTTTTAGATTTATGCATAGTTTTAGTTCTTCATTTTTATGGTTCTGGGTTTGTTTGTTTGTTTGTTTTTTTTAAAAATCTGGATATAATAATTAATTAATAGATTTTATGAGTTATTAAATCATAACATAATGATTTGGATTTTGGAGTTTGTTTATTTTTTGTTGTTTTTTTTTTTGATTTAACGTTTGTATGTGGTTGATTTGTTTTAGTTAAATTAAATTGTTCATTTGGGATTAAAACCCTAGCTGCTTCATTAAGCATTTAGACCTTAGTTATTTCTCTGTATGTTTATTGGCTTTACTTCATAGTTTTAGTTTTCTTCATTTTTATGGTTCTGGGTTTGTTTTTACCTGAAGAATATGATTTTTTTATGCTACTAGTTAATGGGGAGGGATTTTTTTTATGAGTTATTAAATCATAACATAATGATTTGGAGTTTGTTTTTTGTTTTAGTTTGTTTTTTGTTTTTTTTTTTTTTTTAAATGTTTGTATGTGGTTGATTTATTTAGTTAAATTAAATTGTTCATTTGCGATTATTAGATTTTTTTTTTTTTGTTGCTTCTGTGTTGACAGTCAAAAAACATAATGGCATTTTGTGGTAAACTTGGGATGCTAGTCAGGCAGAATGGCCGGGCTCCGTTGGCATCTATGCTTAATTCTGTTCGATACATGTCAGAAACACAAACTAATCTTTTTATTGGAGGTATTCATATATATTTCCCAAGAATAAGCTTGATTTTGGTTGGATATTCATTTAACTGTTTTTTTATATTGTTTTTTTTTTTAAAAAAAAAACTGTCATCTTTGATTTTAGGACTATCATTTGGGGTTGATGACCGTTCTCTAAAGGAAGCATTTTCTGGCTTTGGCGATGTTATTCAAGGTATACCTAGTCTAAATTTATTGCAGTTATTAAGTCATTGTATTTATTTTACTTGTAGTTTCCAATTCTTGGCTTTTATTTTTAAGTGTTTAGGTGTGTTAAATTAAAACTCTGCTTTATTTATATATATATTTTTTTAAATCAAATTGTTCTATTATTGTTATACTGCGAACCTTATAAGGACAGTAGCTTATAATTGTATGTTTTGTCTTCTCTTCCCCTCCTATTTCTTCTGTGTTTTATATCATGTTTGGTTGTGTTGTTGGGTTATGCCTTCTCATTCTCAGTGGTTGATTACTTGATTTGGTTCTCAGCAAAGGTTATTGTCGATAGAGACACTGGGAGATCAAGAGGTTTTGGGTTCGTTAACTTCGCCAGTAGTGAATCTGCCAACTCTGCTATGTCTTCAATGGATGGCCAGGTCATATACTTAGATGTGAAAGACATTAAACGTTATCCTAATTGAATTAATTTGTTGACTATTGTGCCTGCTTTTTCAGGAGCTAAATGGGAGAGTCATTCGTGTGAGTTTTGCTTCTGAGAAACCTAGTTATCCTCGGTCTTATGGCGGCAACAACTATGGAGGAGGGAATGATGGTTATTAAGCGGTTTCTGTTTTATTATTGGGCCAAATCTTGTGGTGGTTAACTATGAATTAGAGTCTTCTGTTTCTCTTAAGATGCAAGTTTAGAAAAAATGACTTTGTGATATTGTTTTCAATTATCCGACTTGTTCTTATTACCTATCATGTACCTTGCCGTTTCTGAGGTTTGAGAGGTTCTGTCGTAGGAAAATTGGGAAAAAAAATAGAAAAATAACTTTAATATATGGGTTTTTTGGGTTCTTTTTTATCTCTAAAATAAATAAGAAATGAAATGCAAATTAGGATATGGGTGCTTAAAATTTTACAAAAAAGTAGGACCCTTAAGACAAACCATTAGGTAACTCCAATGCATGATATGGCTGTGATATTTTTTAGATGGTATGAGAAAACTGCGTTTGCAATTTAATTTGTGTTTGTAACCTCTTAAAGGGAGCGGTAGTGTTGGAAATAGTCTACACATATGATCGGTTAGGTCTTAAATTTGATCCAAATTTTGGGATTTTAAATTTAGATAAATATTAATATCTATTTGTATATTTTGTTTCTTATCTGTAGGGTTTCATTTTAAAAACTCGCTTATGATTCTATAAAATTTAAAACATCTCAATTTTTTTTCATAAATATGGAAGGAGATTTGAATTTGAGCAGAGCACAAGTTTTAGATTTTGGGTAATTATTGAAACTTATTGGTTTTTCGCACTTGCAACATTTCTTGTCCTAGGTGGGTAAAATCATCACCCGAAATGCCTTGCAAATGTTAAAATTTTTCTATTATTTTTTTTATATATATATATATATAAGAATATTCACAATTTCTATATTAAGACTATTGTATAACATAATAAAAAATTATTATTATGTTCTCATATAAAAATATATTTAAGTTATTATAGGACGTTTTCGTAAATGAATATATCTTGGATTATTCTACTGTTTAATATAATTGATTATAATATTCAAATAAATCAAACTTAATCAAATTACCCAATCGAATTGAAATTCGACCAAGAAAAACAAATGGTTTGGAAACCGAACTCAACCCGAAATGTTCACTCTGACGTTTCTTCATCCATGGCGAGTGCAAAATAACCACGTGGCACAACCCCATCAAAATGTTGAGACACGTGTTGCTTTGTCACTTCTCCTATGGCTAAGTGTTAAAATTATAAATTTAAATAACAATTAATTAATTAAATCCATGTGAGGAGTTGTGTTTTTGCTTTGCAAATCATGATATGCCGTCGCTATTCAGAGGCCTTTCACATGATTTATTTTGTTTCCCTCATTTTAGTTTTAAAGAAGGCTTTGATTTAAAGCTAAAAATATACGATGATGGATAATAATAGAGTTGATAATTTGTCAGGATATTTTGGGATTTATCAATCTCGATTATGTATCGATTGTGTTAAATAAAAAAAAATCATTATGAATTCGATAATGATTTTTAAATCGAGATAATCTTTATCCTAAATTATGATCGAATTCCCTTTATAAATAACAATAACTATTACATTAGTGTTTTTTTTTTTTTTTTTTAAAAAAAGTAATTACCATATTTTTATATCCTACAAGGAACTGACGTGGCGAGGCTGAAGCAGTTATCAATTTGGAAACTAGAGCCATAATTTTCTCAATAAATAAAAATTATTAATTAATTCATCAAATTTGGCTTGACTGCCTCATTTGCTCATCCCAGCCACGTAGCAATAAAAGTTCCATTTTATATTACTAGTTTATAGTATGGGACATGTGCGGGTTAATTTCTATAAAAAAAAATATTTAAATAATTTCGAAATTTCTATAAAAAAAAATATTTAAACAATTTCGAAATTTTCGGGTTGGGCAATAGGTTTGATACTAAAATCCGACCCGACCCTATAATATTTTTATTATTTTTCTAACAAGTTTAATATTTTTCTAAAGTTTTTACTTTTATTTCATTTGTTTATTACTTTTTTTGTATTAAAACTTTATATATATGATAATTTTTCGGAGTATAAAATAACTAATATTTATATTTCAAAATATTTAATTCATTAAAAAAACTGTGCGACCCTTGATGAGTGGTAAATCTATCACTATTCCCACTCATTTAACCTAATATTTCGTATAGTAGTTCTCGAGTTTTATGAACGTTTTTGATGTGTTTTGTTGTTATTTTGCAGATAAATAAGTTTGGAAAGCATTGGAGACAATTGGGGCAAAAACGGACAAAAATGCGTCAACAGGGATATTTTCGTCTTTTGTGCGTCGCGATGCGACGCCCAGCATGCGCCGGACCTGCTAACATGCGCCGGGTCCATAAATCAGAATCTGAGAAAAGCTTGACTTTGCTAAAATGCGTCGTGCCACATGTCACCATTACAGACGATCTGCTAACAAGCGCCGTGCCACGTGTCAGCATCCTACGGTGCCAACGGTCATCATCGCCACATGTGCCACGTGTCATCCTACGTGTCTCCATGTCATCAGCCACGTCAGCAAGTCAACAGGTCAATATTGCCACGTGTCGTGCCACATCATCATCAGCCAATCAGGAAGTGACACGTGTCGCAATCCTACGGTGCCGACAGTCTCTTTCCCACGTGTCGCCACGTCAGCATCAATTATTGGATATCCTATCCTTATCTGACACGTGGCGGATAAGAATCTCAGCGACCAATCAGAAGCCGCCACGTGTCACAATAATTGAGTTCCAACAACTGCGCCACGTGTCACCTTATCAGCTTATCCAGAATCTTCAAACCGGCGAACCAGAAGCTGCCACGTCGACAAAGTCACGTCGCGACGCTGAAGGCTTTGGCGTCGCGACGCTGGAACATGAATTTTTTGGCCTATAAATAGAACTCGAAATTTCAGATTTCAGTGTATCATTCTCTTTCTTATAATCTTTCTAAAGAGAGAGTCTCTCTCTCTACTTTCTTTTAATTTTTAGTTTTTTAGTTTTTAGTTTTTGTAATTAATTTTAATTACGTTTTGTTAATATAATAATTTAATTTTTACTTTTTACAGTTTTACTATTTACCATGAGGAGGTAACTCCCCCAGCTAGGGTGAAAGGTAATTCTTTTACTGTTACTATTTAGATTAATCTCCCTAAAAAATAATATATTCATTATTTAAAATATTGACTTAAAAAGGATACCGCCAGATTGGTCGATTGGTAATTCATTTTAATCTGATTTAAACCTGACTAATAAAGGATACCGCTATATTTGTCGGTTGGTAATTTAATTTTGTTCCGCCTTTATTGCTGGTTGGACTTAATTTGACTTAATCAGGTTACCGCCTATATGGCTGGTTGGAAAAAGAATCACAAGTTTATATATTATTTTAGGGAGATATCTAAATTAGTAGTATATTAACAGTAATTCATTTTACCTTAGCATTTTATTTTATTGTAATTTTCTTTTCAGTGTTTACTTTACCGCATTCTTACTTGATGTCTTTTATTTTTAAGTTTTTACTAGCCCTAGTTATGTGTTGTAACTAAATTAGTTATATGGGTTTGTGATGAAATCCAATATCACCGTTTTATAAGTGTTAGATTATAGCTTGGATAATATAAAGATTTATTTATTGAGTCTTAAACTTAATGCTTTTTCATTAACTGGCCATTAATAAAATTGATCTGGTAAATCTAAAATGAACTAGACATAGAGATTTGAGGTTTCAGTCTTAGACTCAATAACCCACGATCTTCCTTGAGGATAGATAACCCTTTAATAGATTTCCTTACAGGATAGGAATATACCTGTCGGGCGGGGGTAGCCATAATTGAGACTTAAACTTAATGAATCCAGATAATTTGGTTGACATAGACATATGGTTCAATTGGGTTAAACTGAGATATTTGTGTCTGACCATCGACAGAGGCTTACACATAATTTAGTGTTATTTTCGACAATTTTATTTACTTGCTTTTAAATTTAGAATCGTCACCATTTCAAATCAATCAATCAACAATCTGTTAGATACTAGTAATCATTTGACCTCATAAAATTAATAATTTAGATATTAAGTCCTTGTGGGATCGATATTTTTATACTACTTGAACGATACGTGCGCTTGCGTTATACGTGTGTGTTTACGCCGGTCAACCCTACCCTACCCGAGCCGCACCCGATCGGATTTCACCTCGACGTGACCGGATCCGCGATCCGACTTCTACATGACCCAACCCGATCAGGTTTCATAAAATTTAAAAAAACCCGACCCATAAATACCCTTAGTTTATATTATCAATCAATATTTATATCAAGCGGTACATAATAGTCACTGACGATGGAAACTATATCAAAAGTGAAGGAAGGAACCAACCATCGTTCGGTAAGAAATAATTGTTAGGATTTAACAGCGATTGCCAATTGGATATCTTTGAATTTTCTTTATCCCCGATTTGCATATTTGATTGTTCCTTTAACTTTGAATTTGGATTCTTCTTTAGGTTGACGAAAGCACAAAAGATGCAGCAGATCTTGTAATTAAAGAGAGGAAGAGGGTGACGATTTTCCATTGAACCATACAATGAACCGAAGTTTTAATTTCAATTTTACAACCCCTGCATCACTTCGGAGCTTGTAGAGACTCGAACTCATGCTCTATCAAATGGGAGAACGAGATACATCGTTACAAATCCTGATTCATTATTCACTACACGCTGTTGTTATTTTCTGATCACCGCATGGTGTTTTGTGATGAAAATTAATAATTTTTATTACTATTTGTTCAAAAACCTCACATAGTAAATACACTCTCTAAGCTCTCTTACTTGAAATTTCTTGTTGAGGATGATTTTGTTCACAAACGAGCTTTGTATTTATAGTCAAAATATGGCTAATAAATTCAACAAAAAGAATAGTAATCCACGGAAAAGTAGTTTGAAAGTGTTGACGGTGGATTTTGGTCTCAGGGTAATATATGAATATCACCTCCGAGGGAATCCTCCTTCAACTGTGAATTTGTTTGGGTATAGGGAACCAAAAGCAATTTAGCGGAAAACAAGAAAATACGCCAATCAGACAAGGTGATTTAACGTGGTTCGGTGGATTTTAGATCCGACCTACGTCCACGGATAAGAACAGGATGATACTTTTTATTACTTCAAATACACTTCTTAGGCCTCTCCTTTGCTCTTACAAATCGGAACTTTATGATTCTAATCTCCCACTCTTGTGATGATTTTCAGATGTCTTTTTTACTTGTTCTCCTACACTCACTCTACCCTCCTATTTATAATGGTGTAGAAATCATATTCCTATTTGTACAAGAATTCCCAATTGGAGATGGTCTCATTTTCCTATCAGGATTCCTAGTCAAAACTATTCCCTTTTCCCATAAGGATTCCTAATCAAAACTATATTTACTTCCTTTATCCTATTAGGATATTAAGTTATTACTTTACCCCATTAAAGTAGGACAACTTATCCCTTTTCAGCAAGAATAGGATGCTTTATCTTCCTGAGCACGCCTCGTCATGTGCTCGGTCTTCATGAGGTCGGTCATGATAGCCATTTGAACTGAGAATGCTGCTGTCGATCTGATAATGCTCGGTCATCCGATCTCAAGTGCTCGGCCATTTAGTATAAAGTGCTCGGCCTCTTACCGTCAAGTTGTCGGGTCGGCTTTAACGGTCTCGATCAATGGAGTTACCCCTTTTACCCCTGTCGTGTTGTTTAAATAACATAGTGCCCGAAAAAACACCATCAACATCTGTCCCCTAGTTCTCGGTAACAACGAGTTTGTGAGTTGATGCCGGGAACTATAAAAAAAGATGGTGTGCTGATCGCCTTGCTGGTGGTCGCTCCAGAAATCACCAAGAAATCGTCTTTGCCATCAACTAAATCTTCTGTTTCTATCTTCATATCCTCGGTTTATTGGAGATGCTGACTCTATTCAGAATGATTCTCCACCTCAAAGCAAATTGCTTACTTGGGTCGTTCCATCAGGAGATGAAGTTCCTCTTGTTGTCCAAACTAAAAATGACTCCTCCTCTGTAATATCTGTACCAGAGATTTGGGGGTCCTGACCCCTGATTGATCCAATCTCGATTGTGAGGAGAAAATTTTGCCTCTGAGCTTAACGATGATGTGCTCGGTGGCATGTGATCCTGTCTCGAGCTGTGAGAGATGCTCGGGCCTGGGGGAACGTTACGTCCCCAGTCCGAAGGACTGACTCGGTGGGACGCAATCCGACCCCGAGCTGAGAACGACACTTGGACCCGAGGGAATGTTACGTCCCCGGTCCCAAGGGCTGACTCGGTGGGACGTACCCCGACCCCGAGCTGTGAAAGGCATTTGGACCTGAGGGAATGTTACGTCCCCAGTCTGAAGGGCTGACTCGGTGGGACATACCCCGACCCCGAGCTGAGAAAGGCGCTTGGTCCTGGGGGAATGTTACGTCCTCAGTCCAAAGGGCTGACTCGGTGGGACGTACCCCGACCCCGAGCTGTGAAAGGCACTTGGACCTGGGGGAATGTTACGTCCCCAGTCCGAAGGGCTGACTCGGTGGGACGTACCCCGACCCCGAGCTGAGAAAGGTACTTGGACCTGGGGGAATGTTACGTCCCCAGTCCGAAGGACTGACTCGGTGGGACGCAACCCGACCCCGAGCTGAGAACGACATTTGGACCTGAGGGAATGTTACGTCCCCAGTCCGAAGGGCTGACTCGGTGGGACGTACCCCGAACCCGAGCTGAGAAATGCACTTGGACCTGGGGGAATGTTACGTCCCCAGTCCGAAGGGCTGACTCGGTGGGACGTATCCCGACCCGAGCTAAATACCAAGCGGCCTCGGCGAACGAAATCCAGCCCCGAACCGAATAAACAAGTGGCCTCGGCGGAACGAAATCCAGACCCGAGCCGATTAATCCCTGGGACTTATTCAGAAGGGAAATGAATCAACCTTTGAAGCCCTACCGAATCTGGCATGGGCGTCCCTCTGCCAGACCGGCGAAAAAATAAAAAAAAAAACCTTTGAAGGTAAAATCAAAAGGTGGGGGTGACTTAGCACTTGTCCCAAAGTAAAACTTTTCACAAGTGTAAATAACAGCACGGATGCCTCGAAACAGCGTCCTGCCCGAGGCCTCCAAAACACAATTCTGAATCTTTCAATTCAGTGTCCCGGCGAACCAGGATTCGGATCAGAAGAGCGTATGAACGGTAAGGGCACATCCTCTACACGTCGGTTCGCTCGGGAGCCTGTGTATTGTATGAGGGCTCCTCCTTACCACGCTGGAGTAGGCACACGCCACAGGGGTATACGCCTCCCCGTGCTGTGCCTCCCGCGGATCCGGATGATGAATGGATCAAAGAGTGTCCGGGATACTAAGGGTATGTTCCTCCTTAGGCCCGGTATCACTGGAGTTAGCAATCGTCACGGGGGTGTCATTATCCCCCGTGCTATGCTTTCCCACGGATCCATTACATCGGGCAGGTGAGGATCAGAAGAGTGTTCGACACATTAAGGGCATGTTCCTCCTTATGTTCGGTAACACTGGAGTAAGCAATCGCAACAGGGGTATCATCCCTCCCTGTGCTATGCTTCTCACGGATCCGTTACATCGGGTATGTCCCTGAGGACCCCGAGCTAGAGAGATACTTGGCTCTGGGGGAATGTTCCGTCCCCAGACTAATGAGCATGTCTCGGTGGGACGTAACCCGACCCCGAGCTGAAAGAGGTACTTGGCTCTGGGGGAATGTCCCGTCCCCAGACCAATAAGCATGACTCGGTGGGACGTAACCCGACCCCAAGCTGAAAGAGGTACTTGGTTCTGAGGGAATGTCCCGTCCCCAGACCAATGTGCATGAATCGGTGGGATGTAACCCGACCCCGAGCTGTAACAAACATCGATCTCGGCGGTACAAGAGCAGACCCGAGCCGGAAAGAGGCATCGGTCTCGGCGGTACAAGAGCAGACCCGAGCCGGAAAGAGGCATCGATCTCGGCGGTGCAAGAGCAGACCCGAGCCGGAAAGAGGCATCGGTCTCGGCGGTACAAGAGCAGACCCGAGCCGGAAAGAGGCATCGGTCTCGGCGGTGCAAGAGCAGACCCGAGCCTTTTTGGGATCTGTTGCCTTTCTTCCAACTCTACACTGGTCACTACAAGCAATGATCTTCTTAATACATCATCCCTGCATCTCAGCATTCCACGCATCCGACCGGATGACTTACGCTATCAACTTGGTTGACCTAAAAAACCGAATGGTCTATGTACACACCGAGATAGCCTTCTTTTACCAAGTCTTCCACCTGCTCCCGCAGGTCTCTGCACCCGTCCGTTGCATGTCCTCTGGAGTTGTGGTGTATGCAATAAGCCTTTTTGTTCCTTCTGTCTGGTGGGAACCTCCTTTGGTCGGGTTCCACTAAGAGGCATTTCCCCTGGATCTCCATGACAATTTGTCCCAGTGGTTTATTTAGGGGAATATATGCATTTTCCCCGACCACATGGTTTACTTGGGTCGGCGCCCTTCTCTATTGGTTGTCACGGTGCAGTGGTTTGAACTCCTTGTGCTTCGGGGGTGATTTTATGGGTTCTCTTTCTATACGGCGGGGGGCGCCCTCCCTTGTGGTTCTTTCTCTGATGGTGTTCCCTTATCGGATATTTTCTCCTCGTTCTCCAATAAAACGAATTTTCGGGCCACCTCCAGGGCAGTGGCGTAGTCCGGGGTGTCTTGGATTCTTAGGTGGGTCCATAGCCTTCCGACCCTCAAGGTTCCCTTCAAGCTTTCCAGGGCCTCGGGGGATTCATACCCTCCGACTTCGAGTACCATATTATGGTATCTTTCAATAAATATCTTCAGAGGTTCATCGTCTCCTTGTTTCATAAGCCTTAGTTCTCCAATCGTCTTTCTGGGGACACAAGCCCCCTTGAAGTGTTGTATGAATGATTTTCTCAGTTGTGCGAAGCTGCTGATGCTTCTTGGGGCTAAGCTCATGTACCATAGGATGGCTGGTCCGGCCAGAGTTAGGGGGAACACTTTGCAGATGGCGTCCCCTGTTACCCCTTGCACCTCCATCAGCAGGGTGAAACTTTCAATGTGGGTTTTAGGGTCGGTATGGCCCTTGTACGGTGTCATGGTCGGCATGTTAAATCTCTTCGGGAATTTCTCCGATTTTATTTCCTCCGTGAGGGGGGACTCATCTTTGACGTCCTGGATATCCCCTCTGTTTGCGTTGGGGTATACTCCCCATTTGACCAGCTCCTCCCGTAACCAAGATTTTATACCGCTGTCCCTGGTTCCATGTCGCCCTCTGAGGTTTCTTTTCTTTCTGCTATCTTGGGAGCGGCGTTTCCCAGGGTCGGCGTCGTCCCGCACCTCTTCGGTATGTTCTTTTCCTTTCCTCCGGGTAATGTGAGGGCTATCGTATGAGGGATCTGGTGATGATTTGTCATCTTCCTCCTCCCATGTGTCCTCGGTTTGGGAATCCCTTTGTACTACCACGGATCTCACCCTGTAGGGTTCCTTCCTTTGAGGTCTGTCGCCTTCGCTTGTATCAACAATTCTCTTTCCTTCCGCTATCTCACTCCTTCGCCGGCTAGTCCCGGCCTCGAATTTTCCGTCGCGTGCTCCTTCCATCCTTTCCAACCGGTCTACTATGGTTTTTAGTAGAGTTTGGTTTTCCTCCCTTTCCTTCCTAAGGTTTTCCTCGATCTTTTCCATCCAGTCCGCAGCCGAGCCCCCTGATGATTGTTGGTTTCCGCCTTCCGCCATTTGTCTTTTTACGCGATTTGCTTTTCGTAGAGTTCCCCACAGACGGCGCCAACTGTTGACGGTGGATTTTGCTCTCAGGGTAATACGGGAATATCACCTCCGAGGGAACCCTCCTTCAACTGTGAATTTGTTTGGTTATGCGGGAAACCAAAAGCAAACTTAGCGGAAAACAGAGAAATGCGCCAATCAGACAAGATGATTTAACGTGGTTCGGTGGATTTTAGATCCGACCTACGTCCACGGATAAGAACAGGATGATACTTTTTATTACTTCAAATACACTTCTTAGGCCTCTCCTTTGCTCTTACAAATCGGAACTTTATGATTCTAATCTCCCACTCTTGTGATGATTTTCAGATGTCTTTTTTACTTGTTCTCCTACACTCACTCTACCCTCCTATTTATAATGGTGTAGAAATCATATTCCTATTTGTACAAGAATTCCCAATTGGAGATGGTCTCCTTTTCCTATCAGGATTCCTAGTCAAAACTATTCCCTTTTCCTTTTCCTATCAGGATTCCTAGTCAAAACTATTCCCTTTTCCCATAAGGATTCCTAATCAAAACTATATTTGCTTCCTTTATCCTATTAGGATATTAAGTTATTACTTTACCCCATTAAAGTAAAACAACTTATCCCTTTTCAGCAAGAATAGGATGATTTATCTTCCTGAGCACGCCTCGTCATGTGCTCGGTCTTCATGAGGTCGGTCATGATAGCCATTTGAACTGAGAATGCTGCTGTCGATCTGATAATGCTCGGTCATCCGATCTCAAGTGCTCGGCCATTTAGTATAAAGTGCTCGGCCTCTTACCGTCAAGTTGTCGGGTCGGCTTTAACGGTCTCGATCAATGGAGTTACCCCTTTTACCCCTGTCGTGTTGTTTAAATAACATAGTGCCCGAAAAAACACCATCAACAGAAAGTTTGCTCATTTTTCGAACTCCACTTAAATGTGGTTTGGATGCTTGCAATGGTAGTTGACAATACATATCATCATGGATCACGAACAAAAGAAAAAATATTATTTTAATTAAATTTTTGTTTGTGGTGGCTTGAGAATGACTCTATCACAGCCAAAGCTCAAATTGCCCATTACAACATTTCATAAGCAAGTAAATAGTAGATGGATGTTTCTTTATTTAAACGAGCACTGATGAGTTATGATGATGCAAGTAAATGCAAAGTATTTTGCATTTCAAATTTATACATCCCAAAATTTAATCTTTCTCAATCACAAGATTGTGAAACGACTATAAAAGATATGCAGAGAAAAAATCATAATATATACTTAGTGGCTATTGTTCAAATAATCATTCAAAATTACTTTAGGTAGAGTTTGAAAATTGATGTAAAATTACAAAATAAATTTTAGGCGGAAACTATTCATTTATTGATATTTGAACCATTATTTTGGCTATAAATTGAGAGTTTATTTGAGAGCCAAAACCATCCCCGGCAAGAAACTTAAAGTAAGAGAGTTTAGAGTGTAAGTTTCAGGGTAAGAAAGTTTAAAAAGTGTAAATAGTGAGGTTTTTTTTGTAAAGTTTAAACACTTTGTAAATTATATTCTTATAGAAATGAAATTCATTTTTTTTTTCATAAATAATTTTCAATTATCTGGGAATCACAACGGCTATTATTTATTAAAAATTGGGAGTATATATAATTAAAAGAGTAGCTACAATAATGGTGACTAAATGCTCCATCGATGATAACATACATCAAAACACTAAATTATTATCTTCCAATCGTGAAAAGAAAAATAATAAGCAATCAAAAAAATATTTCAAAGAGCATCTACATTGTCATATCAAAATACTTCGACAATTGACCATATCATTGACACACTATCTAAGGAACATTAATATTTGCAAAACCTATTTCAAATTATCTCATTATTTAAGATAATTAGGTAAGGATGGGAAAAAAGTCCGGACCAGACTCTAGAATATGAGATTCGATTCGAATTCGGATCCGGATCCGAGCCGGGACTCAACATAATAAGTCATGGCCTGGACTTAAAAGAATATTATACACCAATAACACCACCAAATTACGTCTCTTATGTATTTATTTATACAACCGACCTTCTTCGGCATAGTTAATTAGTTTCTCTAATTGAAAGTCAGGATCTTATATGTAGAGGCGGACTCGGATTATAATTATATCTCGGATAAAATACAAATGTTAAATTTTTATTTATTTAAAGTCTGGAAAAATAATAAACCTAATAAGAGGAACAGCCGAATAAAATGGGCAAAATGATGAAAAACCAAAAATAATTAAAATAATAAAATTTTTATATTACTAAATGAATGACATTTCTAGAAATATATACAACATTTTTTTTTTTTGGATTAGATCAGAATTCATACTGTTTAAAGTCAGAAACCACAACTATTATATAGAAGGCCTTAAAACCCTAGCCGATTCATTAAACATTCAAACCCTAGTTATTTCTCGGTATGTATGTTGGCCTTACGGCGTCGTTTTTCTGTTGGTATCACTTTCTGTTCAGTATTATTGTTTGATTTATTTGGATACTGGGTTTTGTGATTTATGAATAGTTTTAGTTCTTCATTTTTGTTGGTTATGGGTTTGTTTTTTTTATCTGGATATAGGGTTTAATTAATGGATTTTATGAGTTATTAAATCATAACATAATGATTTGGAGTTTGTTTGTTTGTTTTTTTTTTTTTAATTTAATGTTTGTATGTGGTGTTGATTTGTTTAGTTAAATTAAATTGTTCATTTGGGATTAAAACCCTAGCTGCTTCACTAATCATTTAGACCATAGTTCAGTTCTTCATTGCTGATCAGCAACACATCATTGGTGAATTTTTTCTTAATATTGTTGTATGAAATTGATAGTTCAATCTTTAAGGAATTAAGTTTGTTCAAATGTTTGAGTTAAATTAATGGATATAACTGGTATTTATGATATAAAGAATATGATTTTTTTATGCTACTAGTTAATGGGGAGGGATTTTTTTATGAGTTATTAAATCATAACATAATGATTTGGAGTTTTTTTTTTTTTAAATGTTTGTATGTGGTTGATTTATTTTAGTTAAATTAAATTGTTCATTTGGGATTATTAGATTATTCTCTTTTCTCTTTTCTTTTTTTGCTTCTGTGTTGACACTCGACAGTCAAAAATCATAATGGCGTTTTGTGGTAAACTTGGGATACTAGTCAGGCAGAATGGCCGGGCTCCGTTGGCATCTATGCTTAACTCTGTTCGATTCATGTCAGAGTCACAAACTAAGCTTTTTATTCGAGGTATTCATATACATTTCCCAAGAATAAGCTTGATTTTGTTTGGATATACATATAACTGTTTTGTTATATTTTTCTTTTATAAAAAATAAAAACTTTGTCATCTTTGATTTTAGGACTATCATATGGGGTTGATGACGATTCTCTAAAGGAAGCATTTTCTGGCTTTGGCGATGTTGTTCAAGGTATACCCTGTCTGCATTTATTGCAGTTTTTAAGTGTTTTGGATTAATTAAAACTCTGCTTTTTTTTTTTTTTAAAAAAAATAAATCAAATTGTTCTATTGTTGTTATACTGCGAACCTTATAAGGACAGTAGCTTATAATTGTAATGTTTCATCTTCTCTGCCCCTCCTAATTCTTCTGTGTTTTATATCATGTTTGGTTGTGTTGTTTGGGTTATGCCTTCTCATTCTCAGTGGTTGATTACTTGATTTGGTTCTCAGCAAGGGTTGTTACCGATAGAGACACTGGAGATCAAGAGGTTTTGGGTTCGTTAGCTTCACGAGTAATGAATCTGCTAATTCTGCTCTGTCTTCAATGGATGGCCAGGTCATATACTTAGATGTGAAAGACATTGAACGTTAGCCTAAATTGAATTAATTTGTTGACTATTTGTGCCTGCTATTTCAGGAGTTAAATGGGAGAGTCATTCGTGTGTGTTTTGCTTCTGAGAAACCTAGTGGTCCTTGGTCTTATGGCGGCGGCGGCAACAACCGTGGAGGAGGGAATGATGGTAATTAAGTGGTTTCTGTTTTATTATTTGGCCAAATCTTGTGGTGGTTAACTATGAATTAGAGTCCCCTGTTTATCTTAAGATGCAAGTTTAGAAAAATGAGTTTGTTATATGGTTTTTAATTATCTAGACTAACTTGTTCCCTTTATTGCTTATCATGTACCATGCTGTTTCTGAGGTTTGAGAGGCTTTCTGTCTTAGGGAAATTGGGGGAAAAAATTAGAAAAATAACTTTAATATATGGGTTTTTTTGGGTTCTTTTTATCACTAAAATAAATAAATGGAAGATAAATAATAAGAAAATAAATAAATGAAGTGCAAATTAGGATATGGGTGCCCTGAAATTTTACAAAAAAGTAGGACCCTAGGTAATATGACTTATATATATATATATATATATATATATATATATGATTTCATTTTAAGAACTCATTTAAAACTAACACATCCCTACTTCAAGGTCCTTGGATTGTTTAGGATGACATTAATGGTCTGTTTATGCGTGTTTAATGTTTATATTTTTCTATGATTTTATATATATATATATATGAATATTCACAAATTCTATATTAAGACTATAGTGTATATCATAATAGAAAATTATTATGTTCTCATATAAAAATATTTTACTATATCTTGTATAAATGTACATTTATACATACAAGAATCTTCATATGTGTATAAGGACGTTTTCAAAAATTAATATATCTTGTATTATTTTACTGTTTAATATAATTGATTATAATAATCAAATTATTCAACCGAACTCAACCCGAAATGCTCACTCCTAATTATTATTACATTACATTTTTAGAAAGCCATTAACGAACTTAATCATCACAAGTGCAAAACCCGAAATCCCAATGGTCCAGTTAAATGGGCTTTCCAAATTAAGCCCACAAGTCACCAAAGACTCCTTTTTTTTCTTTTTTTTTTATTTATTTATTTATTTACTTCTAATCTTAAATAATTCCAATTGTATAATTGTATATAACACAGTTTATTTATTATTATTTTTTAAAAGGAACACAGCCACACTTATCTTTTGAAAAACCTGACTTACATACAACACTTTGCAAAACAGGAGACGGCGGCTTCAATCCTCGGCTTTATTCATAATAGTCAAGGTTTCAAAGTCACTTTAATTAATTAATTTATTACTAATGATAACTTCAATTAATTACCCAATCTGAGGAAAATAAAGTCACAGATAAGAACACTACCACCACCTAACCTTGTTTGCTTGCTGCTTGCTTCATAATAAATGTTGGAGTGTGGCCTTTTCACTTTATCGTGGGTTTGGTACAACATCATTAGAGCGATAACATTAGCGTTTCGGTGCTCTATTAAATATTTATTATAACGTTAATTTTAATATTCACAAAATCATAATCTCAAAATATGAATTTATTTTTTGACACTACCTTAGGCTCTATCATTTACAATATTCTACTAAACGCACCCTTAGTTTCATGATTGATCAAACTTGCATAAAATACAAAACAATAAACACAAAACCTTATTCAAAAATTCCAAAATGGTCTTCCATTCATTTCCTTCCCACCATTACCAAAACACAAAGCTTCATCAAATAAAACTGCCGGCTAATCTTTTGTTTCTCTTAGTACCTGTAGCGAGGAGGCTTGTAAGGACCTTCAACGGGGACGCTGATGTAATCAGCCTGGTCTTTGGTGAGCTTGGTTAGCTTAGCTCCGAGCTTGCCAAGGTGAAGAGCAGCAACCTTCTCATCAAGGTGCTTCGGCAAAACATACACTTCCTTCTTATACTTGCCGGTCGCCTTCTCCCTCCACAGCTCAAGCTGCGCAATCACTTGGTTCGTGAAGGAGCAGGACATCACAAAGCTTGGGTGGCCAGTGCCACATCCCAAGTTCACTAGCCGACCCTCCGCCAACACAATGATGCCTGAGTTCTTATCAGGGAACACCCACCTATCCGTCTGGGGCTTGATGGTAATGCGCTTAACACCAGGGAAGGTCTCAAGCCCGTGCATATCAATCTCATTATCAAAGTGACCAATGTTACAAACAATGGCGTTGTTCTTCATCTTCCTCATGTGATCAACCAGTATGATATCCTTGTTACCTGTGGTGGTAACAAAGATGTCAGCCTCGGAGACAACGTCTTCGAGAGTTAGGACTTGAAGACCCTCCATGAGAGCCTGGAGAGCACAGATTGGATCAATCTCAGTAACAATGACACGGGCACCGGCTTGCTTCAAAGCAGCAGCACAGCCCTTGCCCACATCACCATAACCGGCGACAACAGCAACCTTGCCAGCAATCATCACATCAGTTGCCCTCATCAATCCATCTGGTAGCGAGTGGCGGCACCCATACAAGTTATCGAACTGTTTTCGCATCAATCAAAACGTTACACTAAGCATTTGCATTTCTACCCGGATATAAATTACAATCAGTACCGAGCTGAATTTGTGTTGAATACTGACGACTCACGTAGGGTCCCTCCCAGTACAAACTCGGCTTAAGACGGAATCCTGATCCTTTTAATATATATAAAAATTAAAACGTTACACTAAGCATTTGCATTTCTACCAGCTGAATTTGCGTTGAATACTAATGACTCCCTGAATCCTGATACTTTTAATATATATATATACACACACATACGACTAAGTCAAGAAAAGAAAAAGGCAAAGGAAAGTAAAATACCTTGCTCTTGGTGACAGAGTCGTTGACATTAATGGCGGGGAACAAGAGAGTTCCATTAGCTTGCATCTGGTACAATCTTTTGACACCAGTAGTGGTTTCTTCAGAAACCCCAACTAATCTTTCCTTCATCTTGTGATACTTCTTGGGATCAGCCTTCAACCCATCTCTAATAATCGTCAAAACAATCTGAAACTCGGCGTTATCGGTCGACGCCGGATCCGGCAGCGTCCCGTTCTTCGCGTACACCTCCTCAGCCTTGACACCCTCGTGGATCAAGAGAGTAGCGTCACCGCCGTCGTCGACGATAAGATCCGGGCCGCCGCCGGGACCCCAATCCAAGGCTCGCTCGGTGCACCACCAGTACTCATGAAGAGTCTCGCCCTTCCAGGCGAATACGGCGGCGGAGTCACGAGCGATGGCGGCGGCGGCGTGGTCTTGGGTGGAGAATATGTTGCAGGAACACCAGCGGACTTGGGCGCCGAGGGCGGTGAGGGTATCGATGAGGACGGCGGTTTGGATGGTCACGTGGAGGGAGCCGGTGATCCTGGCGCCTTTGAAGGGCTGTGATGGTCCGAACTCGGAGCGGCAAGCCATGAGGCCTGGCATTTCGACCTCCGCGAGCTCGACTTCGAGGCGGCCGAAGTCGGCCTGGGAGATGTCCTTCACCTTGTATTCGCGGCCACTGGCGGATTTCTCGACGGACAAAGCCATTGGCGGCAGTGATAGATTCTATGGATTACTTACAAGTAGAAAGAGTGAGGATTAAATGATGAGACTGAGGATGTATAAATAGATTTCGAGGCTTTAATGGACGGTCATGATTGATTTGGATTTTTAAGGGGTTCGTTGGTCGATGGATCTGCTGTTGATTTTACTTTTGGAAAACAAAATCATATTATTATTATTATTATTATTAGTTTGATGGAAATTGATGAAGATGGTGGAAGGAAAAGAGTCATTCATCTGGCCACTCAAATAAGGATATGTGTTTAATCAACTCAACGGTTGTGAAAAATTTACTAAATAAATATTAAGGATAATTATCATAATTGTGTATTAAAAAACAAATTATTATTATTATTATTATTATTTATTAGTTTGATGGAAAGTGATGATGATGTTGGAAGGAAAAGAGTCATTCATCCGGCCACTCAAATAAGGATATGTATTCAATCAACTTAACGGATATGAAAATTTTACTATTAAGGATAATTATCATAATTGTGTATTAAAAAAACAAATTATAATTATTATGAGTTTGATGGAAAGTGATGAAGATGTTGGAAGGAACAAAGTCATTCATCCTACCACTCAAATAAGGATATGTATTCAATCAACTCAACGGATATGAAAATTTTACTAAATAAATATGAAGGATAATTATCATAATTGTGTATTTATAAATTTTTTTATTGATTTACCATGTGATATGCTTGGTTTTTTTTATTTTTTTTATCCCAAAAAACGTGACTTGTTGGTGTAGGACTCAGGATCTGACCCTGAATTTTTGGGCTCGAATTCAGGAAGTGCGGTTTTTGTAAGAGTTTGGGACAACCAGAGATTTACATGCTCCGCTTAAATCCATAATGGGTGGTTTGGGGGCACGTTTCCAACTATTTCAAAAAAAAAAATCGGGTTATTTTTTTTCAAATACTATGCAGGTCAGTTCAAGATAGCATTTTAACTCGAAATTCAAAAAAAACGAATAAGAGATTTGCGACCAGTCAGGTCGAAGATTCAAATACATGTCTATTGATTATTTGATACAAATTAATTATTTATGGGTTAAAATTTTAAAATATAAATATTTAGGGTAAAATTTTAAAAATAAAAATTAAATATTATGAGTGTTATCAATATGTTGATTGTGATTTTTCACCCTGAAAAAGTTCAAACTACAGATGAGGGATAGAGTGAGATTAGTACTTGGCTAAGAGAGGATGTTAAATGTCCAAGGGCCCAGAGAGACTGGAGTCAAACAGAAGGTCTGACCCCAATATACAGAGGAGTTCTCTCAATGACAAAGTAAGCTGAGGACGAAGTGAGTTGTTAATCCGACCCGATCTAGAAAATAAGTGTTAGATTTGGACTCATTTGAGAATTTATGGAAACCGACCCGATGGGGTCCATGTTTAGCAACCCGACCTGATTGAAGAAGTCGTGAAATTTTACCATATATCATCACCTCAGTATGTCGACCCAAGGAACGGATCTGGGATCACAGGTAAGTCTGTGTTTGAGTCAAGCGACGTGTGCCCTAAAGTGAGAATATACTTTTCTAGAAGGCTAATCATGACTATGGAAAACTAATGGTTTACCGTGAAAGCTGCCTCTGTCAGTCTCCATATGGCAGCGCACTGGCAGGAAAGTTGCAGAGCATAGTCGTCATAGGCAGCCATAGGCCGGTACAATGGCAGCGAAATGAGCTAATTTGATTGATCGAATTGTGGGCAGTTGAGGAAAATTGTTAATGCAATGATAACAGTGACATAAGCTAATATCATATGCAGTTTAATAATAGATTTAAAAGCGTCATAAAGGGATTGAAGCTTTTGATTCAAGGGATGAGAAAATTGACAATTGAACACTTATAGAGAAATAAAGAATCAAAAACCTTATCATAGAAAGAGAAAAGTGATCGGTTATTTGACCATTGAGGGGATTGTAACAGGCTAGTATAAAACCTGATGTGTTATAAAATATTTGTAAGCTCAATATCCCACTTGTTGCTCGTGTCGGTCTTGACTTTGAGTAATAATAAAATATCTCATTTTTTCCTGTGGACGTAGATTGAAGTTACTCTTTGCCGAACCACGTAAATTGTTTTCTCTGTGATTTATATGTCTACCTGCTGAGTTTGCATTTGATTCTCTACTAATCAAACAAATTAACTATTGATAGAGATTTATTCGAGGGGTTCATTTCTAATATTATCAAGAAACAACTGTCAACACCAAGTTTGATTGATGGTCGAGAAAGTTTTAAGAAAAAAATAATAAGCCAGCCCATTCTTTAAAAAATCAAAATTAAAAAATGAAATAATAAAATTGATAGAGTGGGGTGATCATATCATAATTCAGAAGAATGGTTGAAAGTGCCACCAGCTCAGACAGTTGAGATGCTGTTGTCAGTCTTAACTACATTGGATTATTATTATTTTTTGAATTATTGAAAAATCTGCTGTCAAACCATCTTTTTTCGGGTTTAAGCGGAACAAATAAAATCTTCAGCTGTTTCAGACTCTTACAGAAAACATATTCCCTGAATTCGAACCCAGAACCTTAAAGTAAGATCATGAACTCTATACCACCAAACCATATCATTTAAGGACTATATATGATTATATATTTATAGAAATATCAATATTAATATCTAATTCATTCATTCATTCAACGAATATAAAAAAAATTATATTTTTATTCATTTTAGCTTATCGAGTTCCTAAGACTCCATCGTGTAAATGTATTTTATTCAAAATCATATAGTTAAAAATTAAAAATATCTGATTGAAGAAAGATAATAATATTAAAATGTTGTTGATTAAAGAAATAAAAATATATTTAACAATTAAGAAATCAATTATGGGATAGAAATTTTTTCTAGTCAAGATTCTTCTCCTTACTACCGATGAGCTTTTTTTGCGGATCTTGAAATGTATTTATAAGGCGTAATTAATTAAATAAGTCAATTATTTATTTGGTGCATTTATTCAGCACTACTTGAGTTGTTATATTTTGGAAATTGAAATTACAAAAAATAAAAATGCCTTGTTGTGGAGCAAGACAGCATCAACAGACGTTACAGACAACTCTTCTTTCTTCCCCCCCTTTTTTTTTAAACATAAAAGATTGCATCTAAAATACCAAATAGTTAGAGAAATTTAAGATTTAAGACTTGACTTAATAAACTAAAAACTATTAAGGCGCGTGATAAAAAATTACGAGACTGATCTAGTCACATGCCTCTATAATTTAATAATGATAAATCATATTCTATTCCATTAATGAAAATCAGAAATCATATCATCGAAATTGACAAAACTCCGATAACAGCACAGGAAAACACTCAAATTCAAATAAAAAAAAAATTTCCAAAAAAGATAACCACAAAAACAAACCCCAAAAACTTTATATACATGAATATTCTTCATTCGATGAGGCCTCATAATCCATCCATCCTATCGAAAATAACACTCGGATCTCGAATCTGAATATAGATCATCAAAATGTCACCGGAAAAGTCTCCGAACCAAAGACAGGAAACAAAGCTGTCACAACAACCAAATTAAAAAAAAAAAAAACAATATTACAATTAAAAAAAAAAAAAACAACACAACCTAATAATACATAATTAAAAACTAACTAAAAAAATGTGCATGATCAGGCAACTACATTGCTTATTTTATCTGAGTAGTGAGTGAGGTGATCTTCAAGTCAGACTCCAACACATCTACGTGCTCGGACATTATTTTTTTTTTAAATAAATAAAATAAGTTGTAATTTCATTATTATTATTACAGCAGCACGATATAAATCCTCATAATATTGATTTTCATAAAAAAAAAAAAAAAAAATTAAAATCATTTCATTAATAAATCAAATATTTTAATAATTTTTCAAATTTGAGGATCGTATAGTCAAAATCCTACAAATCATTTAATTGTCATTAAAGAACATGGAAGAATAAAATGTAGAGAAATTATCAACCATCAATCCAATCTTCCGCTAAAATTTGAAAGAATGTATCGTTTGTCCATATTAAGTTATTAAAAATAGACATTTTCATCCAAAATTTAAAAAAAAAAAAGTGAATATTTTATATCCATAAGCTGATTAAGAAATAGATATTTTCCATCTAAAATAATAGTAATTTAAAAAATTTAAAATAAACCGCTGATCAATTTTAAAAAATGATTTTTTATTTTTTATTTTTCATAAAAATAATAATCTGGTGGACATCTCATAATTTCCCTAAAATGCCTCCATCAACTAATATCGTACACGTGACAGACTGAGCAATATCAAAGATACGTTTTAAGTACTTCTGCATAAATCGACATTTATAATCTTCCAAGTCTAACCACAACTCAATTATTTTTTCGTCTATATGAGTAGTATTCGAATATTATACCTATTATTTTTCAACGTAAGAAATTTTACCAGCTCAATTAGTTGACACCCATATTTAGATTATATGTAATTTATAGACATGGATGACAAAAATTTCGTGAGAATTTGGCCCGTAAATGGATTACTTTCTATACATATTAATTAGATGCATCGTGTGCAGGTATTAGCATTATTGTTCTAATAAATGTAAAATTATCATATGAATGAGGACTCACACGGGACCTGCGAGACTAGATATGGATCAAATTTTCACACATATTAATTAAATAAACCGAATATAAATATTAATATTTTCATATCATACCCGACTGTTATCGTATGTCCCTAATTATAAACACTACATTCAAAAATAATTTATGTGTTCTGTTTTTTTTAGGAATAATTATATTTTCATCAGCGTACAAAAGATTTGGTACGAGTTAAATGTGTAGATCTGATGGTGAAGATTAAAGATTTTAAGTTTCTCTCATAGATCTATTATTTATCTTGTATTAGATTAATTGTGTATTGTTGTAAAAGTTGTATGTGCAATGTGTGTATTATGTTGTTTCACTTTTATTTAGGGATATGTAGTCACCGACTTTACATTGAGACTGAGGTGTGGAGACTTGGTCAGTCCTATAAATCCTCATATTCCTAAGTAGTTTTTAGGTGTGAATTAGTATATTTACAAGTTACGGAAAACACATAATACTTATCTTATTTTATATTGTTTATCCCGATTATGCTTGAATTTTATGATATCTTAAATTTATATTTGAACTTTTATGACCGAGTAATTATATTATTGTGATGTTTTTATGTATTAATGAATTTCATATTCAAAATAAGGAACATTGGCACTAAATTCAAAGCCTAAAGACTTTCAAACTAAAACATGTTGTTGAGTGAAAAGTTAGCAAATATCATTTCTTGATTACCTTAGCAAGCAATGGAGGCAACTCTTTCCACAAATAAACTAGCCATCTAAGTGCATCATTAACTTTGTATAGTACATCTCAATTCAACATATTTTTTGGGTTGAGACAAAATAATAAAACAAGAGAGAGAGAAAATACATAATCCATGTAGCATATGCTCAACGAGCGTGGTTTGGTGGTGTAAGGTTCATGATCTCATTTTGAGATTATGAGTTCGAATCCAGAGAGTGCGTTTCTTGTAAGAGCCTAGGACAGCCGAGAGTTTTATCTGCTCCGCTTAAACCCGAAAGAAGTGATTTGACGGCAAGATTTCCAATGATTAAAAAAAAAAATATAGCATATGCTCATTTTATCCTGATGTATGATCCGCTAAATTAATCAATTAAGAAATTTATGCACTTGGTTTTAGTCAAAGAAAGCCACCTTATTATGTCATTTTTGGATTCCCAAAATGTTTTTTTTCCAATCACATAATAGTATTGTAATATATGCAATCAAAAGAATTATGAAATATCTTAAATTAGTTTTGTGATGACATATAATCTAATAAATATTTGTGTCTGGTCTTTTTTCCTAAAATTTCTCTTTGGTAAACCATAATAAATATTTCTCTTCTTTTTTTTTTTTTATAAATAATTTAAATATTTTATTCATTATCTATGTTATGGCAAAGCGGCGAAAAAATTTAGAAATCAAGTAATAATAAATAATCTTTAGTTTTAATATTTCTTTTTATCTATTCAGAATGAGTCGTATCTCGTATATATTCTTAAATATTAATTTAATTATCACAAAAAAAAAAAATTGAACCTTCCATCTTAAAAACAGAGTAAAAAGAAATCCATCCCCCCAAAATATTATAATCTATAAACACAATGATCGGAATGGGAAATTAAATACGTCATCATCTAGAGGGGTTGGTGTAAAGCCCAGCAGTGCATTTGTAAATATTTCTTTTTGTGTGGCAAAAAATCAAAAGGGGTTGGTGGGATTGAAATTACCAAAACGTCACTCAACAACTTTTTTTTTTTTTTGAAACAATGGAAACTCCGTCATCAAACCACTCATTTTTTACTGCGGCGCAGGTAAAATCACTGGTTGTCCCAGGCTCTTACAAGAAGTGCATCTCCTAGATTCGAATCCAGAACCTCAAGGTAAGTTCTTATACCTTATACCACCAAACCACACCCTTTGGGGATGTCACTCAACAACTTCACAAAACTAACCAGCCAAATTTGTTTTTTCAAAGCTAAAAAGAAAGCACACCCCACCAACCACGAGATAATTTTAAAAAAAAAAAGTTTTTTTTTTTTTTGCAAAATATTAAAAATTCGTCACTAAATCACATGATCCAAACTTTAAACGAAATAAGTAAAATTTTCGATTATCCCAATTTTTTTTTTTTTTAAAAATACACATTATAAATTCAAATACAGGACTTAGACAATTAAATCGTAACTTGTATTATTGTTACACCAATATTTCCTAACATTACCAACTTCAATGTCGACATGATGGGATTGATATTTGAGCACAAGACAGTCTCCTTCCCTTACCAACTTCAATTTCGACATCGTGGGAGTCATACTTCGAATTTATATTGAACAAAATAAAAAATGGGAAAAATCATATAACCTTCTTCACAATATATATATACTATGATTTAGGAGTGGAGTGTAAGAATTTCCTGATATCTGGTATAAAAAGAATATAAGAGTTTTTTTTTTACTCTTGCATAACATAATTACCAAGAAGAATTTGATTCTTTTTACAAATTTGATGTTGATAAATATGCGGATCTAGAAATCCATTTTGGACAATTGAACCTTCTCAAACTGTGAGCACAAAACATCATTATTTTTAAAATTGGATCGGACCGGTCGGTTGAACTGGTCAAATTGGAATCGACCGTGAGTTGAGTCCGGTCCGGTTGAACCTTAAAAATTATGGTATTAAAAAATCGATCAAAATCGGTTAAACAAAAAAATAATTTTTAAATAATTTTTAATTAATTAAAATTATTTATTACGTCAGTCGGTTATGTCGGTCCAACTAAAACAATTCAAACGGTCGAACCGATGATCTATTAAACTTTTTAAATCGCCGGTTCAATGACCGATCATTTTTAAAATATTACAAAACAATCTCTTTTACCTACATTTTTAAAAAAAAGCCAACCCTAAATTTATTTTACAGCCACACATAAGTAATCTTCCCATCTCCCTTTTCTTTCGTATTCTCTCCATTCACTCCCCCATTTTCTCATTTCTCTCGTTTTTTTCTCTCTATATCTTTTCCTTTTCATCTCTTTTCTCCTATTTTTGTTTTTCTTTTTTTGTCCAACCCCCTTCCTTTGTGAGGTCTTCGAGCTTTTTCTCATAAGGGTTAGTTTTTTTTGGTATTTTTTTACCTAAATATTTGTTGATATGTAGATCCACCTATATGTGGTGATACATTTCCAACCATGTGTTAGTTTTTTATTTTGGAGGAATGATGATTTGTTTTTTTTATATCTCTTCGGGGAAGATGATAGTTCTAATTTTGAAAGTGAAGATTGAATATTGTAGCTTTCATGTAGATTTATTAGTTTTTTTTTATATTTATAATTTGTTATTTTAGTATTTTTCCTTTTATATCAACTTACGAATAATATTTTACAAAATGAGAGTTTCACATTGATTATTTTCTAAACTTTTGAAAACCAATACTCAAATTTAGCCAATTCAATTCAAGTACTATATCTGCATTGCACATAATATATACAATCACAGATAAAAATGATTAGGCATTAAGACTATAATTTAATTAATACAAAAATGATTTTTTAAACTAAATTCGAAATCCATGTAATTACAATTTCATAAAACTTGATCAAAATATAATCTTTGTAACCATCATTGTAGATGAGCCACAACTTCAAAAGGAAGACAAACCTTAATCAAATAAAAACCCAAACCATAATTTTTATACGGATAATTCATTCTACTAATAGTCTTCGTCAAAATTATTATTTACCTAAGAGCTTGACATGAACTATGAATCGTACATTAATCATATCAAATGTTGACCCTGCAAACAAATTCAACAATAAAATGTAAGATTTTTTTCCCAATTAAACAAATGAAAAAATACTTAATTTGTAGATTCAGTCAAAGACTTGCGAAAATAAATAAATAATCTCATAAGGTAATTTAGTAATTAATGTGAAATAATTTATTGTTAAATTCATTGAATTTTCAAGTGTTATTAATACTTAATTAATTAACAATCATTAACAATAATAAATATAATGCTTATATCATTAAATTCATTGAATTTTCAAGTGTTATCAATATTATATAGATTAATAAATAATAAATTAAGAATTAGTAATTAATATGAAATAATGTATCATTAAATTCATTGAATTTTTAATTATTATTAATAGTTAATTAACAATTAATAAATAATAAATTAAGAATTAGTAATTAGTAGTTAGTAATTAAATAGTCTCCAATGGTGTGGCTTGGTGGT
>SKCR01024582.1:0-34533 GCA_019454045.1 Zanthoxylum bungeanum
GTCCAATTGATTCTTTCCCAAAATACAAATAGGCAAAAGGAGTATGGCGTGATCGGTTCTTGTTATTGTATGTATATAAGCTTGTAAGTTGCTATTGTGTGGTTATTTTGGGTTAAGGCCACGACTGTCTTGTTGATTAATATGCTGCCCTTTTTTTTTTTTTTTGAGTTCATTATAAATAAATTAAAAAAATGCAACGGATGTCGTTTGGTACTGATACGAAACGGTTTGTGGGCTAAAACTACTGTATTGGGCCTGATGGAGAAGCTAATAAATCAATTGCGCAGGAGAATGGCAAAACAGAGCAACAATTATTGGGCCAATTGGGCTTTGGAAAGTCCATCACGTATAAAAATTTCAAAAAATAATATGCCATATCTCAAAATCATGATCCAACTCTCCGAGCTTGAGATTAAATTATGCTTTTTGTTCTTGTTTTTGTTTCAATTTTTAGCATGGAGTATTGGAAAATCGCAAACTTATCGGTGTCATGGTAATGGTACCATGTGATTATTATTATTTACAAGTTTGGCTTACTTTTTTATAGAAGCCTTCGGAGTTCTGAGAGACTGAGTTCCTGCTGAGCTAGTATCCAAAAATGGGAATGAACCGAGTCAATTCCACGAAATATTTAACAAACATAAATCAGTAGGGCCATAAGGGAAACCAAAATAAAGCAGCAGGAAGGAACTGGACTTGTGATGTAGATGGCCAAGAGAATTGAGTAGCTGGGATATCACTTCAAAAGTAATTAATATTGCTATAATTCATAACATAACAGTTGCCTTTTCCTTTCTCTTTGGATCCTAATAATCATATGGGCAAATCCACAGGAATGCGGATATTGAATAAAATTAACTAATTGCATTTATGCTACCACATTTTATCAATTTAATCTCAAATATTTGTAGGATTCAATATCATGCAAAAACTGATTGTGTCAACAAATTATCAAGCTATTGTAGTTGCTGTAAGACAATTACTAACAAGATCTCACTCCTCTGGACTATATTTAGGTTTTGAGATAACAACATTTTTAATTTTAAAAATTGTGTTATTCTTACACTTAAATCCTAAAAAAATTAATTATTGTTATTAAGTCTTATAAGTGAATAATTTTTTTAAGTCATAATCCGTTAACTCTAACGGACCTGCTGACATGGCATAAAAGAACGACAATTCAGCACAAACATTAAATTAGTCAGCTACCATGTCACTTTGAGATAACAATTTCTAAAGTCCTAAAAGTTGGGTAGTTTTTACACTTTAATCCTAAAAGAAAATTTTGTTTATAATTAAATCTTATAAGTGAATAATTTTTTTCTTTTAAGTCATAATATGTTAACTGTAATGGAGCTGCTGACGTTGCATAACGAAACGATATTTCAACACAAGTATTAAATCATTCAACACATATTTTGACAATACGTGTATGCTTGCTAGTAAAATAACTCAACTAGATCAACTGAATGAAGATCTTTGTTCATTTTCTCCATAAAAAAAATTCTCCTATGTTTACCATATTGTTTATATTATTTGTCTCGATATCACTATCTACATCCGCTGCGTTCTCAAATCCTGACCTAGAAGATGACGATCTTTTGGGTTTGCCATGAAGCTCAAGGAAAATCGCATCAAGACTTCTCTCAGTCAAACTACATATAACATGGAGTTCTGTAAATTTTTTTATGGATGAGGTCCTAAAAGAAGTTTATGTTATATGTAGTTTGATTTAGGGGTGAGTAAAACCGGTTTCGGTTCCGGTTCCGCATAGAACCGGAACCTACCCGGAAAAAATCGGTTCCTAACTAAATGGAACTGGAACCTACCCAATTAAATAGGGTACCCTATTATTCGGTTCCAATTCGGTTCCGGTTTGGTTCTAGTCTGATTCTGAATTACCTTAATTTAAAATATTTTAATGAAAACTACATTTCGATACGAGTCCGTAGGAAAAAAAGGGGAGCAAATCGGAGTCCGGAAGCTCAATAACGAAGAAAATGAAGTTTTAGTACTCACTAGGAATGTGCACTTCTCTTCGATAATTAGAGCATATTAGGCAGCAAAATCATCCTCAATGCACTTATCATCATCTCCTAGAGCAACAGGAACTAGACGTGTTCCACTTACATCAAACAGCAGAATGTAAAATAAGAACATAACAGAGAGAGAGTGTGTGTTTGGAGACTCATTAGGCAGCAAATCCAGAGATAGAAGATCATCACTGAAAGCTCAGAATATTAAAGTTTAATCGTTTTTTTTTTTACAGTTAGTAACCTCTAAAATTAGCACCAATCATATATATATAATTTAAAAAAGAATAAAAATTGTAATTGAGTTATACCTCACTTGTAAAGTTCTTCATCAAACACTAATCCTATATGTTTCTGAAACAGTTCTTCAAGCACCAAACGGTTCTATATTCGGTTACAGAAACGGGTTCCATGGTCCGGTTTCGGTTCCGAATAATTTGGAACCGGAACCAGACCTGTTACAATCGATTTCGATTCCAAACCCGGAAAATCGATCCAGTTCCAACTGGTTTCGGGTAGAACCGGAACCGATGCTCACCCCCCCTAGTTTGATTGATTGTGAGACGAATTTTCATAGAGCGTCATGGCAAACCTAAATATTGTATCTTCAAGGTCATGATTTGGGAGCATAGCGGATGAAGATAGTGATATCGAAACAGATAATACAAATAATGTGGTAAATATATAGGGAATTTTTTATGGAGAAAATGAACAAGAATCTTCCTTAAGTTGATCTAGATGAGGCATTTTGCTGGAAAGAATACAAGTATGACAAAGTATGTACTGACTGATTTAAAATTGTGTTGGAGTATCATTTCGTTATGCCACGTCAGCATGTTCATTACAGTTAACAGATTATGACTTAAAAGAAAAAAAAAACTTATTCACTTATAGGACTTAATTATAAATAAAATTTTCATTTAAGATTGAAGTGTAAAAGCAACACAATTTTTAGGACTTCGTAAGTGTTATCCTAATCCGACGTGACAACTGACTGATTTAATGCTCGTGCTGAAGTGTCGTTCGGTCATGTCACGTCAGCAAGTCCGTTAGAGTTAACAGATTATGACTTAAAAGAAAAAAACTTATTCACTTATAAGACTTAATAATAAAAATAATTTTTTTTAGAACTTAATATTATAACTTTTAGGATTAAAAATATTATTATCCCTTACTTTTTCTTCTAATAATATAAATAAAGTCAGATCTTTAAGTACTCACTCAGCTCCTTGGACTTGTTGCAAATCTATTATTGTACAATATATAGGTTTTAGTTTGGAGAATCTCTACGAATAAAAGTCACTATATGTAGCCTTTAATAGGAAAGCCTAAGAAAGTGAAAGCATAGTACTAATTTCGTGAGCTTTACAATGTGACTTCTCGTCTTGATCAATTCCATCTCTTTGGCTCAGTCTCAATTGCAAATCCGGCAACCATTCCTCTTCCTTCATCATTTTATCTCGATTTAACTGCACAAATTAATAAAGCAAGAATCATTTTACACTATACATATGTTTGCCGCTCCATTTCTAATGAGAACATACTCAACTTAATAGTTGAGGATTTCATTAAAAGATAAAAAAATATATTTCAATGTATTAAAAGACAAGTAATATTGTATTGAAATTTGTATGTTATTTATTTTTATTGAGGTCCTTAACTTATTCAATTATGATATCTTTATTATAATCTTATATATATATATATATATATATATATATATATATATATATATATATTAGTCTCATTCCGGTCTAGGATTCCTGACGGAACAATATATCCGGACCTTACTATTCAGCACAGAAAGACAGAGTCAAACAGTGCCATTCGTATTGTCTGGACGTCCTGACCTGAAAATCTTCCTATATATAGCAACTTTCAATAAAAAAAATCACTTAACTTAATAAGTTAATAATGAAATTAAAAAAAAAAAAACAAATTTCAATCTATTTAAAAGCAAACAATATTATATTACATTATAACATGTGTTTTTTATATCTTTTAATTTGTTCTTTAATTATTAAGCTAAAGGATCTCTCATTGTAAATTTACTATATGCATTTATTTATATATATGTGTGTGTGTGTTAAAAAAAAAAAACCAAAATATTACCTCAAGCCGAAACGGATGTTCAAACTTATCTGGTCTAAAGCCACTGAATCTGGCCACTGAATCATGGGAGTTGGATAGAAATTGCCTGATCAATGTGTGGCTTCCAGCAGGCCTTGTACTGTAGGGTTCCCCAAAGGACATTGGCACGGTGCAAGTTTTATGGACAGCTTGAGGTTGAAAGCAGCTGGTCTTGTTATATCTATTAACAGCAGTCTTATTCCATCGACTGTTGATCATTTCAAAAGGAGGCCACCGCTTATCCTCAAGAAACCGGCTGTGTCTCATTGACCCAAACCCCATTGCCGTATCCATTACAGGAACTTGATTGGAAGTCGGAGACTTATTACCATGTGAACGGAAGCCAGTTAATTTCAAGAAACCATTGTCCTGTCCATGACCTTTGCTTGGCCTTATCATTTCAACTTCATCATCACATTTCCTTCAAAAAGAAAATATAAATGTCAACAAACAAGTGCTTCCATATATATGTTCTTTTTGTTAATGAAATTTGCTTCGTTACCTTGAAAATGTGGATTTGAAATCTAACGGTCGTCGTTGTGAGAGGGGAGGCTGCAAAATACTGTGAGTGATGTTATTGGTGGAAAGAACAAATCCACCGTTCTCCATTCTGAAGTGCTGACGAGGACTGCTTATAATCGGCCGGTGATAAATGTCTCGAATGTGAATGTGATTTCTTCCCTGGATCGATCTGTATGCATGACTTAGTACTGCATGCAAAACCCAAAATAAATTTTGTTGATTAATTAATATATCAACAATCGATCGATCTCACTATGCTCAAGTCAACACATACCCTTGTAAAATCATATTTAATTAGGTCGATTTATTTTAATTAAGGAACATTCTTCGCTAAAATAAATCTTTCCTTATTCAACAATGCTATTTGCAATCCTTAGTACCAAAATTTCCCCAAGATAATAATTTACAAAAATCATTAATTTAAATGAATTAATTGTTTTAACTTACGCAGATTTCGATACTCGAAAAAGAATTTAGATTTGATAATGATATGAACATTGTGTTGAATGTTTTTTTTTTAAACCGTGATTGTTAATTATTAGATAATAATTTATACATGACTAAATCTTAGTCGTCTATTACTATATATACAAATGTGCAAAAGACTAAAAAATTGAGCACAACTAAACTCAACACCAAATCCAAATTTCTTGGAGAGTATGTAGGGAGTATAAATAGAATTTGGATGTAGGGGCTGATTTTTTTTGTTCAAATTTTTATAATCTTTTGTCATACATGCATATATAATAATGGATTGTTAAGATTCAATCTATATATATATATATAATATATATTAATATTTATTCCTTAAAGCGTCATATTAAATTTTTCTTTTCATTTAAAAGATATAAATTCATGTATAATTAGATTTTTCCTCAAATGTTTTATTATTATAAAAGTAATATTTAAAATTTACTCAACTCAAGCAAATAGTGAGCCTACAGTCACTAGTTACTTATAAATTCTTATTTAATAATTATTAAGTATGGCATAAAAACTGAACTCTTATCCAAATCCGTGTAAATAATAGTGATATTATTCCTGGTTCATGGTTATAATTGTACCATCAAATAGATAATTGTGGGAAGCAAACTTCACCTTGTCCAGTCTCATCAAGCTTCTTACTTCGATACATCTGATGCATATATAAAAGCACATAAAAGGAGTTAACGAAAAGGGAAAACACACAAAAAGGATTGACAAAAGAAAATCAAACACCATTTCAACCTGCAAATGACTCTTTACGTGCGCAATGCTAAGTCCTCGAACATTCATTAACTGGAGAACCAGTTTAGGAGTTGCCTCTGCAACAAATTAATTCAAAGATATGATAAAGCCAATTATTACATATTGCAAAATTTGTCACGTGCATGAAATGATGAAATCAATTTAAAGCTTACTCTCTTGTCCACCAAGCCGTTCAACAGCATGTACAAAAGAGAGATGGAGATCAGGAGTCCAACGGAGTCGAGGCATTTTTGACCTAACATATTGCCTAACCGTTGACCTTCGTTCATTATTATTATTAGTACTTGAACTCCCTTCGAAATCTGTTCCTTTTTCATCAGAATTGGCAAGGCTATCATCCTCTTCGCTGCTGGCTTCTTCATTCAAATCGAAGGACGAGCATTTTTGGGAGGATACTAGTGATGTGTTCTCAGCTTGCTTTTCACTCCTGTCACTCTTTTCTTGACAATAATGGATCTCTTTGTCTTCCCCCACGGCTGTTCCAGCTGGTTCCTTTTGATTATCTCCCATAATCAAATTCTTTCAAAATTGCCCTGGATCTGTTAAAAGATGTGAAAATGCACTAGGAAATTTGGAGAAAACATACCACAATTTAATGGATTTCATAAAGTGCAATGGAAAAAAAAAAAAACCTATGATGCATGCAATATATAATCATGGTTTTCCAAGTGTTGGAGAAATTGTTGGACTAGAAGCTTATATGAAACATCAACTTAATAAAAAATAAGAAATGAGTTAAGACACCCCCAATGGGGGTAGCTTAATGGTAAAATATTTAGGACTTGGTTGTCAGATCCTGAGTTCAAATTCAATGGAGTGTATTTCTTTGTAAGAGTCTGGAAAAGAAGGGAGTTTTACCTGCTCCATTTAAGCTCGGATCGGGTTGTTTAGCGACGAGACTTCCAATATTAAAAAAAAAGTGAAGAAGTAGAAATAGATCTTTATTACATGGACGGATTCACATATGAGAGACTTAAGCGAACCATGATAAAGAAATTGCTCGACTCAAAAACTTATATTATCAAACATGATATTTAGTAAATTTCCAACACAAAATAAATACATTGTAAACAAAAATAAAAAAATAAATGTTTTAGGTTTGCAAGCATGTTGTGTTTTCATTCACATCATTACTCTATAGGAAGTCGTACGTACACTCCATGGTAGCTTAATTAGGTCTATGTGATGGTAGATTTTAGCAATTTAGATCATACCTAACCATTTGTACAGCATCATTACCATAACTTAATAGATGAAACTTCTTACATAAATATATCACACCCACCCATATATAAATGGGACTGTCTCAAATTTATTAGTGAACTTTGTTCAGAGGAATAATATATATACATGTACCATTTTGCTTTGACAGCAGACTTGTTCTTGATTCCTTCTCCTTTTAAATTCTTTCTAATGAATAATGAAGAAAGATAGAAAGAACACAGAAATTGATAACAACAAATTTAAGTAAAAATTAAGCCAAACTTACATGTTTACTCAATAATGCTACTAGCACTTGTGGGACAGATATGATCCAACCACTCCGTTTACATTCAATCTGTAGTTGTTCTGCCAATTCGGTGGAGATTCAAAATTCAAATTCATCAATAGTTTAAATTGCATTAATTTACAAAACAAAAGAATATATACAGCATCGTAAGCATTAGATTTATCCAAATTCTTACACGATTTTTTCAAAAATCATAAAAACGATTTACAGAAATTACTTTTTTAGTTATATATAGGCCATGAAGATTTTCAGAAATTATGAAATTATGACCAACTAACATATATAATTATTGGGAATGAACGGGCGGCTTTGTATAGAGAAAGGGATAGAGATTTCATTTTCAGAAGCATCTTTCCCTAAAATTGTGAGAATTAGTGAATAATTTAATTTAAAGCCGCATATAATTATAGTTTTTACATAATGAAAACAGTTGCAAATTAAATTATCAAACAGATAATTTGGAATCAGGATATTTTTTGAAATGAAAAGGGTATTTTGAAGCTTATTTTCAGCAGTTAATGGCAATCCTAGTGAGATAATTAACTTCATCTTAATTAGAAGCTAGCACAAAATCTTGAGTTCAACTATAGAACTAAAAACATCAAGAAATTGGAAATTTTTATCAAAAGGGGAAAGAAAAAACGGTTTTTGGTTAATTTCTCTTGATACAAACCATTGATGATGAAGCTAATGTTCCACTCTTCAAGTAGCTGATGAAACAAACTGTATCTCTGGATTCAATCATATTGCAAAAACCATATCCCTTGATGCCCGCTACACTTAATATATAAAGCCATATATATAATATTCTTTAAACAAATGAGAGAGAAATGGAGAGAATCAAAGAGAGATAGCTAGCTAGCTAGCACAAGCAGCAAGAAATGCCTTTTTTTTTTTTTTTTTTTCTCTCTTGGATTTCGGGGATGTTTTTGTTTCATTGAATCATGGGATTGAAGTCATCAAAATTCAATATATTCTAAAGACTTTTCTTGGGGTTATTATAAAAATCAATCAATTTCTGTCGCAACCACTTTTGCCCTAATTAATAATATTGAAATGAAATTATAAAACTGATCAGCATTATGGGTACAGATGCGACTGTTGAAGATCATGTGAGTACACTTGACCCTTTTCTTCCTTTGCCCTACTTTGACAGTTGTCATGTAAAATCTTTCTTTCACTCGTGATTATATTAATTATAGGAAAAATTATAATATGTAATGGTGATGGTGTATCACTCCGGTAAAAATTTAATATTTTTTTGCCGCGCATGTTAAAATAATATTAAAAAATTAAATAAAAAATAATTATATTTAATACAATTTCATATATTATATATTTATTGATTGATGATACCAAATCACACAAAAGAATTATTCATGTTATAAACTCCTCTCATTGTTGCTTATATGATTAATACAAGTTATTTTGTTAATTAAATTTAATTAATCTCAATAAGAAAAGTAGTGGGCCATTTCCTTCAATCAACATATCAATTCTTCATACCTAAACAAAGACTTTCTTCTTATATCATTGCACTGTTTTTCTTGTCCCCATGTTCTTATATATTGTCATACGTCATATACGTTGCTATGACTTTCATTCCTTGGTCCAAATCGAACAAATCGGTCGTTGTTTTATTTTTTTGGGCTTCAAATTGTGTGAGAAAACTTGAAGGGTTTTGTCAATTTTGGTCGACTTTTGTATGCATTCAAATTAAATACAAGTGGCATATATCGATCATGCATTTTCCGAGCATTTTCAATTGCAAATGGTAAGAAATCAATTTCATATATATGACAAAATTAAGTAACTTCTTTATTACAATCAATAGAATAAGATTAGATTATATATGACTTGACTTCAACTCGCAGCCTTCATTGGAAAAGAAAATATATATGTATTTGCTACAAATGGAAATTGAGATTATATCATCTCATCGAGTCAAAATGGTATTTTTGGACGAAATTTGCTAATTAAAAGATGTTGAATTTGAGGTGTAGGAGTTTAATTACTCTTCCTAGCCCCTACTATATATACCGTCAAATATTACTTCAATTCTTTTCTACAAGCAGATGAAGCTAAAATTAATTTACAACTGCCGCTTCAAAATATTGGACGACATCTTAAAATTTATATAATTATCAATAGGTGTAGGTTGGAAAATGACTTAACTGACCAAAATAATATTATGTAGCTGTAATTTTTATTTAATAGTTTTTTCAACATGAATACACATACGATCACAAAAAAGCCTGAAAACATTATGGGCATATTGATCATTGGTGTGAAGAAGAATTCAGAATGCTGAGAATTTTTAAACAATTATATGCAGAAAACAAAACAAAACAAAAACATATGAACAGGAAATGGATATAATTGAACCAAATTTTCATCATTTTGTTTATCATTTTACTTAGAATCCAAAGGGCTTCGTTTCCAAGGCTTAATAGAGAGAGACGAATTCAGATTGTTCTGTCTCCACAAGAAAACATGAGTCTTAATTTTCTCTTCATAGTCTTTGAGAAAGAAGAGGAATCACTTCAATCGGTTTAGCTTTTAGCTACAAGACATCCAAAACTGGCTCGTTATGTGTGACATGTGCATATTTTTTTGTTGCTAGCTAGAGAAAAAAGACAGATGTTATAAGGATTAAATTAATTAAGCTGTTTTAATAATTAGTAGAAAACACTTCGTGGAAGCGAAGGAAAAAGAGTATTTATAATAATTTTGATTAAGAAAATGAGATACTCCGAACCCTACGTAGATATAAAACACTTCATGCTTTGTCTTGTTCCTGCATGGGGAGTTGACATCAATTTATTTATATATAGCTTAAGAATCTTTCAAAGAATTGCTTCTTTTTTGTATTATTTCACAGATTAAGACATCCAACCTAGCAGCATTAGTACGTGGTACATTTCCTTATTGTTAATTAAAAAAATGTTTTTAAGGATAATATTATATTAAGAGACCCTAAAGTAGAATAATGTCTGATTAATAAGGATATTAATCAACTCTACAGCCAATCATTTGCAGGTAAAATTCTGTTTGTTTCTTATACATGAATTTTAGCTTTTTGGACCCTAATATTTCTCTCAATTAGGAGCTCTTGGGATTAATTCTGATCCGATCAGTGCCAAATAATGAAGTGAACCGGCTGACCAAATGTTGCCTCCATTAATTGTTAATATATATGGGTGACGGTCTGAATTTGGTAGACATAACATAAGAATATATAAGCTTATATTAAAATAATGCATTATCATCTAACTTATATATAAATGGCCGGACACCAATATATTGCTTGGACAAAATGAAGTTATATACTACTGACCTTATTACCTAAATTAATTCCAATATTGATTGCAGGCTTTCCAACCTTAACAAGAACCAATAACAAACATTACCCTTTGAAATTAAATTTACCCCCAAATTAATCCATGTAAAATAAAAAATTAACTTCGATTTGAGAGTATCAAAGTTTCTTTCCTCCCTCTCTCTTTTCCCCAAGTGCTGCAAGCATAAGAGCCGCCGCTAACAGAGGCAGCACGTTATTAGAGGGATCTTTGTCTTTTTACATCACCCGTTTGTTCATGATACGAGATAGATACATTATGTAAAAAAAATTATCTACTAATTTGGGTCATGTTCGATAAAGAAGTGGCACGTGACAACAATGTGCAAAAAAAACTTTAACCTAATTATTCCTCCAAAACTACCTCTGTCCTGTAACCATAATCACTGAAAATTAAAATGCCACCCTGTTGCGGGGTCTTAATCAATTACAGCTGACACTAGAAAAAAAGTAGTTTATGCCGTAACCCTCGACCTGGAATATAAATTAACTCCATTTAATTTTCATTAACTTTGATTTTACATCTTCAACAACCTCTTTAAGGATGCATATGTGGAACGATTGATACTGGGTTTAGGGTATCCGTATGAACCGTTGATTTTTGGCTTATGATGATAATCATTAATATGCTTTTGATGTCTTCTCTCTGTTACTTCAATTCCCAGTTAATGCCTCCAAAATCAGTACTCTTTTAGCACTTAGTATATATCTAAAATTATCGGTAGCCAGTGAGAATCAATGGCGGAATCACTTTTGACTTAGTTGGGAATTTATGAAATTTCATATGATTTTGAAAAATATATTTTTTTCATTTAATTTTATGAAAGTGCTCTACCTAAATTTTAAAACTCAACTAATTTTGAAAAATTTCAACCCTTCCTAATCTTAAAATGTAATAATTTGAGTTTTGTTTAGCTATCACATTAAATAAATAGTAATTGGACCCCAAAAAAAAAATAATACAAGAGAATGATATTTTTCCTTAATGCTCGTTCTTAAAAACCAAACCAAAAAAACTAATCGAGTAAGTGTGTTTCAGCTGAATAATATTCCCGATTATGTCATCTAGACGCTGGATTCGGCCGAGGTCCATAATCGAGATTTCGTTGAGAGGAGGTACTAGCGATCCTGCAAAACAAAGAGGTAGATTGAGCGGGGAGATTCTACCCACCGGTTGTGGTGGAAGCCGTAGGCACTCCTACGCCCAAGTCAGTGAAGGAAATGAGTTGTAAATGCCTTAGAAGGAGGAGCAAAGTCAGATATTACCTTGATCCCCGTGACCTGTCGGTAGGGGGGTAGGTAGGGGGGGGTTCTGAGAGTTTAGGAGAGAATACTATTAGGCTATGAGTGGATGAGCTTGTGTCTCTGTCCTTCATAGGTTTCTCCTCTTATATAAACACTTGAGGAACGGACGCACTTATTGCCTTTTATTATTTGTCCGTTTGGAGGCTGAAAATGGCCGAGTTATGTGGGGTATGAGTGTGGGCGTTTCGTGGGCTGGCACATGATGTGTCTGTATACGATTTGGATATGGTATTTTATTGGGTATGGGCTTATGAAGCATCTTTGGGCCAATGCAGACTTCTAAATATGGGTTTCCTTTGAGAGTCTTAGGTCCTTTACATTGAAGGATATTGGACCTCCCTTGTGTGGGCTTGAGATGGCAACTAGGGCTTGAATCTTTCTTAGGTTTGGTCAGGGGAATTTTGGGGTGAATTTACTATTGAGCTCGAGGTAAAAAGTCAAAAACCGCTGGCCCAAATTTGGCCCATATATGTCCCTTATGAGAATAATAGCAATGGGTATCAAATTAAATACATTTTAAATTATAAGAAACTTTTATCTTATGTAATATTTTTATTTGACGTTTTTCGCCAATTTCATTCATGTGGGGGATTGTTGGAAAATGCTTATGAGTAAGCATTTTGATGCACAATTTTAAACATGATCCACTCCGTGTTAGTGGTTGTTATTGAATGATTCGGATACGTCTCCGTGAGTAGTTCGAAATGGTATATTCATATGCTTAAAATGGTACTTGGGTGAATGAGAAATTGTTGCTCAAAGTTCACCCAATGGTGTTGGAAAATAAAGAGAAGTTAGCTTGTCCCATATGGGAAAGCTATAGAGGAAAAATTATGCTTATATATGATTGCTTATATGTAGAGGGGTAAGAGTTATAAGCATAGAGGCTCTCTCTACGTGCGCGAGGGGGGGGTGCAAATCAAATCCGAATCAAGCTTGGCTCGTGTGCACCCGCGTGTCCTGCGTACACGAATGCCGGACCAAATTGTGTGGGCTTGGCCCGGCCAATTTTTGGCACATCTCTTTAATTTTTTCAAAGCCTCTTGATGATTCATAACAACTAATTTAATTAGTTTGATGGTTACAACAAGTGAAAGGTCTTCCATTTATGAGATATAATTGGCATGTTAATTTCCTTTATTAGAGCTGTGATTTTCGTTTTTGGTGGAAGCACAACGCAAAAATATTGTTCACAAGACAGATGCATAATTTGTCGTCTTTCTTTGTTTTCGGTTTTTTGGGAAGAGTTCATGCACTTTAGTGGTTCGTTGGATACGAGTTCAGTGGTGCCCTTGCTCGTTCATTTCCGTGGTATCCTGGGAAACAATCGTCTCGTGTTCTACTGCACCTAACGTAGGGGGTGAATTTGTTTTAAGGAAATTGTTGCCATCAACAAGCCTCGGAATCCGTTTATTGTTGCTCAGCTGTGTTCGCTCTCGTAGCTGTGTTATTTTCATTATTGTTGTTTAGTTATTACCTATACTTTATTGTGCTACCCCTGTTCTGTTTTACTGTTGTTCATTGTCCTTTGAAAGAACACAGTAAGTTGTAATATTTGTAACTAATAACAATTACTTGTCAAAGAACAAAGAATGGAGGAGAAGTCGAAATGTAAAAATGAACACGTGCTCTGTTCTGTCAAAACAATTGGGTCAGGTCTTCAGGTTTCCACTCTTCCCGGTTCAGGCAATAGCAGCCTTATATCATAGATCCTCTGTTGGTTCAAGGTCCAAGATTGTGGGATTTCTAGGGAGATCGGCCCAATTGATATGAAGAGCCCATTTAATGTAGGGAAACAATAGGAACTAGATAATTGCTACGCCTACGATGTAGCCTAAATTGATTTTGAATTTTTTTCCCATTTTATTGACTATTAAATCTGCTGAATTTTTTTTTGATGGTTAAGCTTGATGGTGTATGGTTTATGATGTTATATTAAGATTATGAGTTCGAATACAGGGAATGTATTTATTGTAAGAGTCTAAGACAGCCGGGAGTTTTACATGTTCCACTTAAGTTTAGATGAGATGGTTTGGTGGTGGGGTTTCCAATGATTTCAAAAAAAAAAAAAACTTGTCCTTAATACCATCAATGTCTTTTTATAAACATCAGCAATTTGGGTTTGTGTGATTCCAATAATTTATAGCGTTTAATGAATTTAGATGTGTTTATAATTCACCTAAATAGGATATGGAATTTGCATGTATTAATACTTTTGATGTCACTATACATTATGTCAATTGAATAATTTAGGAAAATTAATCCTCACAACGAGGGGTTGTTTGAAATTAATATGCTAGGTTGATAAAGAGGATTAGCTATGATGGTCTGAGATTAATAAACCTGTAATATTTGTATTGAAGCCTATAGTTTGTTGCCATAGGATTGTCAAATGTGTTGGTCTTTAAAAAGTCCTATTGCATTTTAATTGTTTTTTAAATTTAAACTCAGGCCCAAAAATAAAATAAGAATATAAATTCATAATTTTAAAAATTAAGTTTTTCTAATATCTTAAAAGGATTAATAATCGATACTTAAATTTTGAGATAAGTTTTTCTAAACCTTCCTCCGCCAACGTTATGCAGATTATTGGACCAATATTCAAACAAAGCCCAGTACTATGTATATTATTCCTCAGTTCTTACGAATCCCGAAAGCCATCTCTTCTTTACAACACATTCCAATCAGAGGAAAAATAGTAGATGAAGACTGAATAATTTTTAATCAATAAATTTTAAAAAAAGAGTGAGGAAATTAATTGATAACGGGAGAGGTTTGAATGCGCGTTGAGGTGTAAAGGCTCTAAGTAGAGGTGGTGGCGGTTCCGGTTCGGTTAGGGTTCATCCTTGATCAAACCGAAAAAAATCATTATAAACGGATAATTCCAGCGGTTCTACGGTGGAATCATTTTAATTTCTTTTCTAAATTTTTATTAAAAATAAAAATAAATAAAAATACCATAATGAAAACGAAACCGAACCAGAATTTTCGATTCCACACTAGTGGAATTGGAAACCGAACCCGGTTCTTTTTTGAAACCGAACCGGTCCTCACCCGTAACCACCTCCAGCTTTGAGTTTGAAATTACAAATGAGAAGATAAATGAAAAAAATATTATTTGATGTTTTAGTGAAAAGTGTGAGTGTTTAATGAGTTTCTTAATTTACATTCAGACACTGAAGAGCATTTTAAGTGTGCTATGGATAGGGGTGTTCATAGGGTCGGGTCGACCCGCGACCCGACCCGACCCGACCCGACCCAACCCGACCCGACCCGGTCGGGTTCATAGAATTAAAAAAAAAAATTCGGGTCATCTTCAACCCGACCCGAATTTAGGGTCGGGTTGCGGGTACATAAAGATTTACATCGGGTCGACCCGACCCGACCCGATGTAATCCTATATATTAAAAAAAAAAAAAATTAGGGCACGCCACATTCAGAATCAGACTTCACAGTTCACAGTTCTCACTTCTCTCACACTTCACAGTCACACAATAGTCATTCAGCATTTCATTTCAGATTCAGCCGAACACAAAAACAAAATCACCCTAATCTTTCTCTTCTCTTTCTCGCAGCCGCAGGCGACGTCTCTCTCTTCTCTTACCCTGCTTGAGTTTCTTCTTCAGATCTACCACTGCAAAGTGCAAATCTCAGTATCTCACCTCACGGTCCTCACTTATCTTCCTCTGTCTCTCGTCGCTCGCTCTCTCTCTCTCTTCGGTAAGATCACTCATCACTGTCTCTGATTTTGTTGAATTTTTTGATGAACTTGAAAGTTGAAACAGTACTTAGAACTTAGAAGAAGGTAATGTCCGATTGTCCCCTCTTTTTTGTCCATTGTTGATATTGTCATGTGATCCGAAGCTTCAAAGAAATTTTTTGTCTTTTGGAATTTTTTTGATAAATTTCGCCTCAGCACTTACTAGTTACTACTTAGCCTGTTTGAATGCCGACAAATAATGGACAGAAATGAGGTTAATTAACTTGTCTTGTTGGCCACCAAATTTTGTCCTTCACCACCAAATTTTGTCTTGTTCACTGGAAGTGGAACTTGTAGTTGTTGCTGGCTTGCTGCCTTGCTGATAATTAATCCAGTAATATTGGAGCTCAAGCCAAATCAAGATGTATTTTTAGATACTTTCATATATTATTCACAGAATTCACAACATGGATTTGAATATACCTAATTACTAATACCTACAAATAGATTTTTACTATTTTATTTAGTATGGTAAATGGCAGTACGGCTCACTGTGAATCTGTGACTGTCTTTTTATAATATATTACAGGGTAAATGGAAACATTAAAAGACCCAATGATTGAGGAGGTTGAGAATTGTTCAAGTGAGTAAGAGCATACCGAAGATATGAACATAAATCCTTCAACAACTCCTACATCAATGCCTACTCAAAGTAAGTCTCCTTTGCCTAAAAAAAGAAAATTTACTAAGAAGGTCAAGTCTAAGCCACAACGTACTAATAGATTTGATTATTCTGTTTGGGATCATTTTGAGAAGATTATTGTTGATGGTGCTCAAAAAGCTAAGTGTAATTATTGTGGAGACGAATATATGGCGGATTCTCATTTCCATGGTACTAAAAATTTACGTACCCATATAGATGTGAGGTGTAAGAAATACCCCTATAGAGTTGTTGACCCTAAACAACAAACCTTGAAATATGAGAAAGTAGAAGATGGTAGAGGGGTGGGTAACCTAAAATCAGTTCATTTCACTATTGAAGAAGCAATGGTTATGCTTGCTAGAATGGTAATAGTTGATGAGTTGGCATTTAAAATGGTGGAGGGGGAGGGATTTAGGAATTATTCTCAATATTTGAATCCTCGAATGATAGTTCCCTCTCGTATAACTGTTGCGAGGGATTGTTTGAAAATATATCAAAATGAAAAGATGAAATTGAAATCTCTACTGAGGTCTCAACGTGTGTGTCTAACCACAGATACTTGGACTTCAATTCAAAATTTAAATTATATGTGTCTCACAGCTCACTGGATTGATGATGATTGGAAGTTTCAAAAGCGAATTTTAAACTTTTGTCAAGTACCTAATCACACGGGGGAGACAATTGGTAAATTTATTGAAGCATGCATGTTAGATTGGGGAATTGATAAAATTTTCACTATCACTGTTGATAATGCTAGTTCTAATGATGGTGCAATAAGGTATATAACAAGGAGAACTAAAGAATGGCCTTCCACTATTTTAGGCCATAAATTTCTTCACATGAGGTGTTGTGCACATATTGTTAACCTTATTGTAAAAGATGGCTGCGAGAGAAAATAATGAAGTAATTGATAAAATAAGGAATGCGGTAAGATATGTGAGATCGTCCCCCGCTAGGAAGTTGAGTTTTAAGAGTAGTGTTGAGCGGGAGAAAATTGAGTGTAAACGCCTTTTATGTCTTGATGTGGAGACAAGGTGGAATTCTACCTACTTGATGTTGAGGCGGCAGAGGCGGCAGAGATTTTTGAGAAAGCCTTTTATAGGTTAGAAGATGATGATCCCAGATTTAGATTGTATTTTGATGGAGTTAAAATTAAAGGGCCTCCTAGGTTGGATGCTTGGAGTCGATGTAGATGCTTAGTGAAGTTTTTGCAAGTATTTTATGATGTTACTCTTTCATTTTCGGGTTCATTGCACGTGACTTCAAATAATTTTTTCCATGAATTGTACGGATTCAAACCATCTTACTTGAATATGGCAAAAGTGGTGATTTGATGTTAGAAAGAATGGCCATTGATATGAAAAAAAAAATTTGACAAGTATTGGGAGAATCCTACAAAAGTGAATTGGGTGTTATTTGTTGGTATTATTCTTGATCCAAGGTGTAAGATGAAATATGTTAAGTTCTTCCTCTCTCAAATTTATGATGTTTCTAAGGCTTTTGAAGTTGAGACTCGGGTACGAGATGCCTTGAATGATTTGTATAAATACTTTAAGGATGAGTCATCGGTGGGATCTTCTAGTGGGGTGAGTGTGCCAACTACCAATGATATTGTTTCAGAGGATAATGTTAGTTCTATTGTTGGAGAAGCTCGAAAATTTCTCAATTTTCAATTCAAAAAGTATTTATTGGATGAACAAAGTGTTGAGACTCAATGCGACTTGATTAGATATTTGTCAGATGGGTGTGAAGAAGATTCAGAAACATTTGATTTGTTGAATTGGTGGAAAGTGAATTCTTCTAAATATCCAACTCTATCTAAGGTAGCAAAGACTGTTTTGGCTATTCCAATCTCTACAGTGGCTTCCGAATTGGCTTTTAGCACGGGTGGTAGGGTTATTGATCCATTTAGAAGTTCATTAGCGCCTGCGACAATGGAAGCTTTAATTTGTGCTCAAAATGGTTGCGATCTATGCAAGTTCAAATTGATCTTCGAGCTGCCATGGATGATGTGGAGAAATTTGAGGAAATTGCTTCAGGTATTATTATTCTCAAGTTTATTGAAAATATTTAAGACTTAATTGGGTATTGTTATATTATTATTGTAGAATATGAATTCTAATTATTTGGGTTGTTTTTTTATTTCATTGTTATTTTATTATTGTAGAATTAACGGGATCAAGTTCTACTTATACGATTGAGCCTAGCTTGCTTAATGATGATGGTGTTGATTCTGCTGATGAATTAATATAAGGTTTGTCTTACTTTTTATTTATCCGCATTTTGGAAGTTGAAATTTAATTCATTTGATTCAAGTGTGTGTAATTTCATATAATTATTGATTAATATAATATTATTTGATATTACAGGTTTGGCAATTTTATTGGAAATTTTGATGTTCAAGTATGTTGAGACTTGAGTGTTTGGTTGCTGATGTTCAAGTATTTTGAATTTTTTATGTTCAAGTTGAAGTGTTGAACTTTTGAATTTTGATGTTCAAGTTGAAGTGTTGAATTTTATTGGAACTTGAGTGTTTGGAATGATTTGTAATATTTTCAAGTGTTGTTTGGCATATTTGAAGTGTTCTAGATTTGTAAATAACTAAATATGTTCAAGTGTTGCTTTTGCTGGACATATTTCAGATTTTCAAATTTGCAAGTTGGTATTTTGTAAGATGAACTGTTGAAGACTTGAAGTTGAAGTGGTTGGTTTTTAAATGGCAAGTTTGGAATGTTTGAAAGTGGAAGAGTTGAACTGAATTAGTGAAGATATTATTTTGTAGTTTAATTTATTAATTTTTGTTGTACAAATTAAAAAATAAATTACAAACTACAAAATCTAGTAATGTACAAACCATTTATAAAAACAAAGATTATGGCATTATGCAGTCAGTGGCAGGCACAGGCGCTCAGCAATCAGGCATCGGTAATGGAAAAAAAAATGAAACATTAAATTTTAAATGCCCCTGCCAAGACTCGAACTGATGAACTATTGAAAACCAATAAAATGCATAGCCATCTCAGCTACACACCTGTTTTGTTGAAATTATATCATTAAAAATATATATTCATTCCACCTATTTTTTATATTGACCCGACCCGACCCGCATGTTTTTGACCCGACCCGTTCTGACCCGACCCGCGCGGGTCATCACCAACATTTTCGGGTTTCAGGTCAGCCGACCCGATTGACCCGACCCAATCGGGTTATTCAAAAAACAAAAAAACCCGACCCGACCCGACCCGCGAACACCCCTAGCTATGGATAATGTTTTTAGTATTCAATGAAGTCTTTTTATTTAAATAATATTTTGAATTATTGATCGAATGATATATATAAAATTTATTATATTTTCAAATGTTTATATCTTTTATTATGTCATGAATTCACCCCTTTTTTTTTTATGGTTGATGAGATTGCATGAAATGAATGAGATTGGTTGATGTATTGACATTTAAGTATTTTTTTAGTACAATTGTCATATAGATTGTCTGCTTAATAAGAAAAATTAAGTTGATGTCAATTTACATGCAAATAAATGAGATTATTATGGATCTGCGGAATTATGTTGTGATTTAGCTTGATCGATTTACTAATTATTTAATAGGAATGAGACGGGAAAAATATGGTATAAATTGTTGGAAAATGCTTATGGGTAATCATTTTGATGCACAATTTTAAGTATGATCCACTTCGTGTGTTAGTGGTTGTTATTGAATGATTCGGATACGCCTCTGTGAGTAGTTCAAAATGATATATTCATATGCTTAAAATGGTGCTCGGGTGAATGAGAAATTGTTGGTCAAAGTTCACCCAATGGTATTGGAAGATAAAGAGAAGTTAGCTTGTCTCATATGAGAAAGCTATAGAGGAAAAATTATACTTATATATGATTGCTCATATGTAGAGGGGTAAGAGTTATAAGCATAAAGGCTCTCTCTACGTGGGCCGGGGGGGTGTAAATCAAATCCGAATCAAGCTTGGCTCGTGTGCACCCGCGTGTCCTGCGTACACGAATGCCGGACCAAATTGTGCGGGCTTGGCCCAGCTTGATGTTCCATAACAACTAATTTAATTAGTTTGATGGTTACAACAAGTGAAAGGTCTTCCATTTATGAGATATAATTGGCATGTTAATTTCCTTTATTAGAGCTGTGATTTTCGTTTTTGGTAAATGCACAACGCAGAAATATTGTTCACAAGACAGATACATAATTTTTCGTCTTTCTTTGTTTTCGGTTTTTTGGGAAGAGTTCATACACTTTAGTGGTTCGTTGGATACGAGTTCAGTGGTGCCCTTGCTCGTTCATTTCCGCTGTATCCTGGGAAACAATCGTCTCGTGTTCTACTGCACCTAACGTAGGGGACGAATTTGTTTTAAGGAAATTGTTGCCATCAACAAGCCTCGGAATCCGTTTATTGTTGCTCAGCTGTGTTCGCTCCCGTAGCTTCATTATTGTTGTTTAGTTTTTGCCAATACTTTATTGTGCTACCCGTGTTTTGTTTTACTGTTGTTCATTGTCCTTTGTAAGAACACAGTAAGTTGTAATATTTGTAACTATAGTCTTAAAACAAATTCGAACTCTGTGGATATGGAAAACAGTCCAAACACAGTAGATCCGAATATGGCAGCCTCTTCGGCTGGCCAGAATGTTGTGGCTGGCCAATCTGCAGTGGCAGCCTCTTCGGCTGGCCAACATGCTTCAGCCTCTGGGCTTAATTTGGCAGCCGCTGTGGCTGGCCAAGGTGTTGCTGCCTCTATGGCTAGACAACCTGTTGGACATGTGAGCCATGTCAATCCTGCGGCGAAAAACCTGAAAAATTCAGTGGTCAGAATTTCAAAAGGTGGCAACGGAAAATATTTTTCTACTTGACCACGTTGACCTTGCGGGGTTTCTAAAAGAAGATGTTCATGTACCCGCGGAGGGTGAGATTGATATGCAAGTGATCAGTGCGATCGAAGCTTGGAAACATTCTGAATTCCTATGTAGGAATTATGTGCTGAATGAGCTAAGTGATTCCTTGTACAGTGTGTACGCCGTGGAATGAAAACAGCAAAAGGGCTTTGGGAATCTTTAGATCGAAAATATAAAACTGAGGATGCCGGTACTAAGAAATTTGTCGTAGGCCGATTCCTAAATTTTAAGATGATTGATTCCAAAACTGTGTTAAGCCAAGTACAAGAACTACAAATTATTCTAGCAGAGATTCATTCTGAGGGGATGAGTTTAAGTGAAACCTTATAAGTAGCCTCGATAATTGAGAAACTACCATCTGGTTGGAAAGAATTCAAGAGTTATCTAAAGCATAAGCGAAAAGAAATGAGCATTGAAGACTTAAGCTCAGAATTGAGGAAGATAACCGAGTATCTAACAATTGAGGAATATCTCATGAGGCTAAGGCAAATGTTGTTGAACATAGCAATAAGAACAAGAACCTCAAAAACAAAGGGTCAAAGATGAGCCCTAAAGGAGGAGTTTCCAGAAATCCAAGTTTCAAGGAAGATGCTTCAACTATGACAAAATAGGTCACAAGTCTTCTGAGTGCAGACTGCCGAAGAAGAAAAAGAAACAAAAGGCTAATGTGGTGGAAAATATGACTCAAGATGTTTCAGACATTAACCTTTCTGTTGTGGTTTCTGAGGTGAATCTGGTGGGTTTTAACCCAAGAGAGTGGTGGATTGACACTGGTGCCACTCGACATGTGTGCTCGGACAAGAGCATGTTTTCTTCATTTGAGCCTGCTGGTAATGGGGAAAAAATATATATGGAAATTCAGCAACATCTGAGATTGAAGGTCAAGGAAAGGTGATTCTGAAGATGACCTCTGGGAAAGAGTTGACTTTGAACAACGTACTGTATGTACCAGAAATACGGAAGAATCTTGTGTCTGGATCGCTTCTGAACAAGCATGGATTCCGGATGGTGTTCGAGTCTGATAAAGTAGTTTTGACTAAAAATTGGATGTATGTGGGAAAAGGGTATGTAACTGATGGGCTCTTTAAGCTCAATGTAATGGTTGTTAAACCCAAAAATATCAATAAAGCTAGCTCTTTTGCTTATATTGTTGAGTATTCTAATCTATGGCATGGTAGATTAGGACATGTTAATTTTAATTTATTGCGGAAATTAATTAATATGAATCACATTCCCAATTTTAAAATTGATAACAAACATAAGTGTGATACTTGTGTTGAGGCAAAACTAACTAGATCATCTTTTCATAGTTTTGAAAGAAACTCTGAACCACTTGATCTTATTCATACCGATGTATGTGATTTTAATTCAATACAATCGAGACTCGAGAGGCAGTAATAAATATTTTATTACCTTTATTGATGATTGCACAAGATTTTGCTATGTGTATTTGATGAAAAGCAAGGATGAAGCTATAGAGAAATTATTCTCTATAAGAATGAAGTTGAGAACCAACTGAATAAAAGAATTAATGAGTTAATAAGTGACGTGGTGGTGAATATGTTTTCCCTTTTGAATCACTTTTGTGAACAAAATGGAATCATACATCAAATCTCAGCTCCTTATTCACCTCAATCCAATGAGATTGCGGAACGGAAGAATCGTACCTTGAAAGAGATGATGAACGCTATGTTAATCAGCTCTGCTTACCTCAGAATATGTGGGGAGAAGCTGTCTTATCAGCTAATTACCTTTTAAATAAGGTACCACGGCAAGAAGCAGAGAAAACTCTTTATGAGATGTGGAAAAGAATAGCACCTTCCTATAAATTCCTACGAGTGTGGGGGTGTCTTGCCAATGTAGTTATTCCTCAACCTAAAAGGTGAAGATAAGACCAAAAACTGTTGATTGCATTTTCATAGGATATGCACATAACAGTAATAATGCTTATCGATTTCTTGTGCATGAGTCTAATATACCAGATATTCACAAGATACGATAATGGAGTCGAGGAATGCATCCTTTTTCGAATACGTTTTTCCTTGTAAAACTAATTCGAATTCAAATGTGCACAAACGGGCACATGAGACTATCATTGAAGATAGTCAGGACCGAGAACAAATAAATATTCCAGAGGATCAACAAGTTGTTGAACTTGAACCAAGGCGTAGCAAAAGAGCTAGAACGGAAAAATCATTCGGTCCAGATTTTTTGACATTTTTGCTAGAATGATCCTCAAAGCTATAACGAAGCTGTAAGGTCAGCTGATGGTGCTTTGTGGAAAGATGTCATCAATAATGAAATTGAATCCATCTTACAAAATCATACCTGAGAGTTAGTGGATCTTCCTCCAGGATGTAAACCTTTAGGGTCCAAGTGGATTTTCAAAAGGAAAATGAAGGCAGATGGATCAATTGATAAGTAAAAAGCAAGACTTGTAATTAAAGGTTACAGACAACGTGAAGGTCTTGATTACTTTAATACTTACTCTCCTGTAACCAGGATAAATTCCATAAGGATGATAGTAGTGATTGCAGTTTTGCGCAATCTTGAGGTACATCAGATGGATGTGAAAACAGCCTTTCTGAATGGAGTTAGATGAAGAAATCTACATGGAACAACCTGAAGGCTTTATAGCTCCAGGACAAGAAAAGAAGTCTGTAAATTAGTAAAATCCTTGTATGGATTGTAACAAGCTCCGAAATAGTGGCATAAAAAGTTTGATGACACCATGTTGGCAAATGGTTTCAAAATCAATGAGTGTGATAAATGCATTTATGTCAGAGAGACAGAAGTTGGCTATGTCATTTTATGTCTTTACGTTGATGATATACTGATTGTCAGGAGTAATGTTACAATGGTAAAATCCATCAAGAATATGCTGAAATCCAAGTTTGACATGAAAGACATGGGTCTAGCAGATGTCATTCTTGGAATAAAGATCTCGAGAAGTCCAGATGGACTTATTCTTGATCAGTCGCACTATGTGGACAAGATTCTTGGTAAATTCAACAATGATGATTCTGCAGTAGCTAGAACTCCTTTAGATGTGAGTTTACATCTATCAAAGAATAGGGGAGAGGGTATATCTCAAGTAGAATACTCTAGAGTGATTGGGAGTTTGATGTATCTATCGAGTTGTACAAGGCCTGATATAGCCTGTACAGTAAACAAGCTCAGCAGATATACGAGTAATCCAGGGGTTGATCACTGGAAAGTAATAGTGAGAGTACTTAGGTACTTACGTTTTACTTGTAATTATGGGTTGCACTATCATAGATATCCAGCTGTAGTCGAAGGATACAGTGATGCTAATTGGATATCTGACATGAAAGACTCAAAGTCTACCAGTGGCTATGTGTTTACACTAACAAGTGCAGCTATATCATGGAAATCCTCCAAACAGACTGTGATAGCCAGATCTACAATGGAATCGGAATTCATTGCATTAGATAAGTGTGCTGAAGAAGCAGAATGGCTTCGAAATTTTCTAGGTGATATTCCAAGTTGGCTTAAGCCAATGCCAGTAATTTGCATTCATTGCGATAGTCAATCTGCAATTGGAAGGGCACATAATAATATGTTTAATGGTAAGTCTAGACATATTCATCGTAGACATAATACCGTTAGACAATTACTCTCTACTGGAGTTATTTCGATTGACTATGTAAAGTCAAATGATAACATTGCGGATCCGCTAACCAAATGGTTAAATAGAGAGTTGGTGTGAAATCATCGAGGGGAATGAGACTAAAGCCCATTAGATAAATGTTTATTTCGAAGGAAAACCCAACCTTGTTGACTGGAGATCCCAAGATCTAGGTTCAATGAGACAACCTACTCGTAAAAGACATAATTGATTCACTGTGGGGGGTTACCCTATAGTCAATTCCTATGGTGAAATGAAACAGTGATGCTCGTATGGGTTGAGGTTAAGCAAAGGCTTTTAATGATTCTTATGCGTCGGGAATCCGAGCAGAGTATTACGAGATGCTCTTAAATAAGAAATCACCTATGTGAGAGAGAAGTGGGGCCGCTTCAAATGGAATTGTACGAGACTCAATTCTTAGAAACTCTTGCAGTACCAGGTTGATGTTCATGGCCAAAATGAACATAATAATGAGAACTCAGATGTGTTAGGCTAAATATCTGTGTGATATATATTCTCCATTTACATGAACGGCAGTACAGTTCAATGACATCGCGTCCACTGTCAGCCAGTAAATGAGATATCTTTTCACAAGGGAATGTTCAAAGGCTGAGGCCTACCTATCCTATGCAGGTGTTGAACCGTTGAACTCTTCTAGGTCAAAATAAAATGTTTTATAAAATATTTTTATTTGACGTTTTTCGCCAATTTCATTCATGTGGGGGATTGTTGGAAAATGCTTATGAGTAAGCATTTTGATGCACAATTTTAAGCATGATCCACTTCGTGTTAGTGGTTGTTATTGAATGATTCGGATACGCCTCCGTGAGTAGTTCGAAATGATATATTCATATGCTTAAAATGGTGCTTGGATTGTTACTCAAAGTTCACCCAATGGTGTTGGAAGATAAAGAGAAGTTAGCTTGTCCCATATGGGAAAGCTATAGAAGAAAAATTATGCTTATACATGATTGCTCATATGTAGAGGGGTAAGAGTTATAAGCATAGAGGCTCTCTCTACGTGTGCGGGGGGGGGGGGGGGGTGCAAATCAAATCCGAATCAAGCTTGGCTCGTGTGCACCCGCGTGTCCTGCGTACACGAATGCCGGACCAAATTGTGCGGGCTTGGCCCAACCAATTTTTGGCATATCTCTTTAATTTTTCAATGCATCTTGATGTTACATAACAACTAATTTAATTAGTTTGATGGTTACAACAAGTGAAAAGTCTTCAATTTATGAGATATAATTGGCATGTTAATTTCCTTTATTAGAGCTGTGATTTTCATTTTTGGTAAATGCACAACGCAGAAATATTGTTCACAAGACAGATACATAATTTTTCGTTTCTTCTTTGTTTTCGGTTTTTGTGAAGAGTTCATACACTTTAGTGGTTCGTTGGATACGAGTTCAGTGGTGCCCTTGCTCGTTCATTTCCGCTGTATCCTGGGAAACAATCGTCTCGTGTTCTACTGCACCTAACGTAGGGGACGAATTTATTTTAAGGAAATTGTTGCCATCAACAAACCTCGGAATCCGTTTATTGTTGCTCAGTTGTGTTCGCTCCCGTAGCTGTGTTATTTTCATTATTGTTGTTTAGTTTTTGCCAATATTTTATTTGCTACCCGTGTTCTGTTTTACTGTTGTTCATTGTCCTTTGTAAGTTGTAAATATTGTAACTATATAATATCCCAATACATGAATAACATGTATCCAGGTACACTTTATGTATCACATGTAACGTAATTTCACTATAAAATTTGTTGGAGAATTCTACTTTTTTGTATTTATCAATATTTATTTTACCTTGTCCAAAATATTTAGTTAAGTCCTAACGAGCATTGGACTGAGAGACTTAAACTTTGATACACCAAAATAGGTCTCAACAAACATTGAGTTTGAAAATTCGCTATTATCCCAAGGTTCTGACCATATGCGGAATTTAACGTAACAAATAAGACAAGTCCTAATTACTATTATTGTGGATAAATTAACAGACAATCATAATATCCAATAATTTATTATGCTGCAAATATAAAAACAATAACAATAAATTAAAGCAGCAAATTAAATCAATCACACAAAATCAACACAATAATTTTTGTGATTAAGTGAAGTAAAAAACCACTACGGATATATGATACCACCCAAATCCACTATATAGAGAAAAACTTATAGCGATGGTCAAGACCTATGGTGGCAACTCCACCGACTCAAGTACCTCAATACTGCAAGAACTCAAGGCAACTCCTCAAGCCCTCGACTCACAGTTTTCTTCGGAACCTCTGAAGTCTCTGAGTAGATTGTATCACCAATGACGCCGGAACTCCGACTACCAAATTTCATCATAAAGAACTCTAAAGGATTAGGAATTTTGGGTTAAGTTGTGTTGAAGATTTATTAAAGAAACATTCACACCATCAATAAAGAAGTCAATGAGATAAGAAGTCTTCAATGGTGGAATCAAAGAGAGTTGAAAGCTTTGAGAGATTTCAGCTCAAGGGAAATATGCTTCAACCCTTGGGGAAGGTGGCTAAGAGTTATATTTATAGTTAGGGTAAAAGGCTAGGTTTTTGAAAAGTGAAAATGCTCAAAAACGCGTTCAGATGCGACTGATGTTCGAACGCTTTCTCAAACGCTTCACGAACGCGTGCCTACTGGAAAGACACGTTCGAACGCCACTCGAATGCATATCGAACAGATGCTCTCTGGAATGTCCCTGTTCGAACTCACCAAGAACGTGACTTGAACGTTTGTTCTCTGAAATGATCTCGTTCGAACCAATTGAGAACGTGACACTAACGCCACACGTTCGAACGCTGCAATGAACGCACCACGAATGCATGTCTGATGCACAACAGCCAAAACCCAGTCCAATTGCAAAAGATTTTCACGACTAATTACAACTCAATTGAACTTGTTTTGTCACGGACACATGCTAATAAAATTGGAACTAACAATCTCCCACTTTGGCATTCCATGACAAAACACTGCCTAATACAATGACTACGGTAATAGACCCAAAAAGAAAATAGCCAATTGTCAACCATCAAAACAGTGACTTATTTCATGCATGTACAAGTAGATATCTCTCTCCCCCTTAATTTGAACTCCCTCTAAAACGGAGATATCTAAATGATAATCTACGACTCTCTCCCATATATTAAGGCTCCCCCCTTTTTGTCATGAAATGATAAAGGGCGAAGAAAACAGGAAAATCAATATGAGACAAATACATGCAAGAACATAAACAAACAGGACTTACTCCATCTCACTAACAGGCTAACTCAGTTAGTAAATAAATAATCAAATGGGAAGTAAACACTAAATGATATGCAAAATAAATGATAAACACTGATATGAAGCATATACAAGCACATAATGAGATAAATTAAAAAAATCCTGTCAAAACTGACTGAAACAACATTTCAAGCAGATACAATGATACACAGTCAGTATTCAACTGTTTATGACATGAAACAATATGCATCATTTTAAAAGTGACTAAATACAACACTTGTGCCTATGACATAAACACCAAAGCATGTCAAGCACTTGCGTGAAAAATAAAGTTCATAACGAATCAAGGCTTAAGACATTATTTTATGAGCTGGACACAGTTAAAGAAATCCATCTCTAAACAAACCAAGTCCACAAAATAGATTTTCAAAGGTCAACTAGTCAAAGGTCACACAATTTAGTGAACAAAGTATGGTAGAAATTAGATTAGCATTCCAAAAACTCATATATGTGACCAAACCTTGACATAATAACATCGTGTATGTGAAGTGCAAACACAAGATATGCAGAGGGTACACATATGCATATAGAGCATTAAGAAAAATATAAGCATATTATACATGCGTAACCATATATCCTACATACCAGGATCACATGTATATGCTATTTATGCTCTAACAAGCCATAAAAATATTTTTGATCTTTTTCAAATTATATATTTTTTAATTTTTCAGTTTTAACACACAAAAAAATAATAATAAAGACACAACATGGCTTGACCACATCCAATGATACGTGGAGTTATATTCCGAGTGCAGATCATACTACCGTCCAATCGGAATCGGCTATGAAATTTATGTCCGGGTTTCCATCATATATACCAAGGAATATGTAATAAAAACAAAACACACTCACCCATATGCAGTGGAAAAAATAAACGTGCAAAAACATAAAACACACGCGCACACACATGCATTGGGAAAACAAATGAAACTTCTAGGAAGAGTTACACCGAAGTGCACTCTCATCATGCCTGTCAGGATCAAGGCATTCAGAAGTATATGAGAGGATATCTTGTTTCCTCACCCAAATTTTCTTAAGAATCTCTTACACTTGAGAGTTCCTTTGAGGAATCAAATCTAGGTGACACAATATTAGGTCTCTTATTTTATTTGTGCAACATGAAGCACTTAGGCTTAATGTGTCATGTCTTGCCACAGTGGACATACAATCACAAACCTTGGATGAGAGCGAGGTTTACCCACAGTACCTCTAGCTCAAGGTTGGGTCACATGACGAGGAACAAATTGAGGAATCATAAGACTACACTCAACATGCTTCTTAACTAAGTCATGTTTATGAGGTTTAAGTACTGATCTAGATGTTAACATCTTATCACAGTTAGGGTCAAAACTAATATCTAACATACGGTCCACTTTATTATTCCCACTGGAAAATGCAGGCAACTCAGTTCCAGCATCTTCAAGTATAGTCTCTAAAGTTTGGACCATATTAACTAGGTCATTGTTCCTCTCCTCCAGGTCATCTACCATCAAGAGGCTTTGCTCAAACTTGGCTTGAGCTTCATTCTTTTCTAGCTCAACTAGTTTCAGCCTTTATTGACCTATATATATTAGTCTTCTTAATAGTTAAACTCTCATTAAACAGTTCAATATAAGCTACCTGAAGACTTTCCTCGTCAACAGACTCATCGAGAGAGACTTCTGACTCTGACTTAGCATCATTAGCAACTATCTCTCTCTCATCAGTCACACTAGCAGTAAAAGCCATATAATTGCCTTTAGGAGAGTCATCACCTTCAGAATCACTAAGGGATACTGCCATGACTTTTTTGCCTTTAGCCCTAAGGTATGTGGGACACTCAAATCTAACGTGCTTCTATTCTTCGCATTCATGGCATTGGACACCACGGGATATATTATCCCCCTCATATTTATACTCACTTCTGCAATGCCTACTCTCTCTAGGCCTATTCTCCATATCTCTGTCACCACTATGACCATTCTTCTTCAGCTTAAGAAATTTCCTAACTTCTTTACAAACAAGGCCAAATCATGATCCGTGAGGTTATCCTCATCACTAGACGAACCGTGAACAACTTCCTTTGCGATCTTCATCGCTATATTTTTGGGCTTTTGATACTCATGAAGTTTCTGCTCATAAACCTGTAGTTTTCCTACGAGGTCTTCTAAATTAAGCTGATCGAGGTCATTGCTTTCCTCGATTGCGGTGATTTTAGGTAGGAACTTCTCAAGCGGGGATCTAAGGATTTTCCTAACAATCCCGTTGGTAGGTATAGTTTCACATTGGTTAAAACTAGAGTTAATAATATCGTTAATCTCAACATAAAACTCATCAAAGGTCTCATCATCTTTCATATGGGCAACTTCAAACCCAGTGGCTAAATCCTGGAGTCTATTATTTTTAACAGACAATATGCCCTCATGCACAGTCTGCAGGATGTCCCAAGCATCCTTGGCTATCTAGAGATTCTCCTAAATTCAGCTGAGCACACAGCACCATGTAAGGCATTAACAGCCTTGTTGTTCCTATTACTAGCATCAAATTCTTCCTTGGTCCAGGTCAGTTTATCTTTAGGGGAAGAGACCTCATCAACAACAACAACGGGAGGTTTCCACCCGTGTTCAACAGTCATCCAAACCCTCTCATCTAAGGACTTAAGGAACGCTTTCATGCGAACCTTTCAATGTAAATATTCAGTGCCATTAAAAAATGACGGACAATTTAAGGGTTGACTACGTTCCATAGCTAATGGGTCAAGAATCGAGGTCAGCCTCTCATATCAATTGAAAATTCGTTATTATCCTAAGGTTCTGACGCTATGCGGAATTTAACGCAATAAACAAGATAAGTCTTGATTACTGCTACTATGAATAAATTAACAGGCAAACACAATATCCAACAATTAATTATGCTGCAAATATAAAAATAATAATAAATTAAAACAGTAAATTAAATCACACCAAATCAATATAATAATTTTGGTGACGAAGTGGAACACTCTTGCGAGTAAAAAACCACAATGGGTATAGGCTACCACCTGAATCCACTATATAGAGAAAAACTTACATCGATAGTCAAGACCTATGGTGGCAACTCCACCGACTCAAGTACCTCAATACTGTAAGAACTAAAGGCAACTCCCCAAGCCCGCGACCCACAATTTTCTTCAGAACCTCTGAAGTCTCTGAGTAGATTGTATTACCAATGACGCCGGAACTCCGACTACCAAACTTCCTCCTAAAGAACTCTAAAGGATTAGGAATTTTGGGTTAAGTTGTGTTGAATGTTTATTAAAGAAACATTCACACCATCAATGAAGAAGACAATGAGATAAGAAGTCTTCAATGGTGGAATTAGAGAGAGTTGAAAGATTTGAGAGATTTTGGCTCAAGGGAAATATGCTTCAACCCTAGGGGAATGTGGCTAAGAGTTATATTTATAGGTATGGTAAAAAACTAGGTTTTTGCAAAGTGAAAAGACTCAAAAACGCGTTCAGAGGCGACTGACGTTCGAACGCTTACTCAAACGCTTCACGAACGCGTGCCTACTGGAAAGACACGTTCGAACGCCACTCGAACGCATATCGAACGGATGCTCTCTGGAATGTCCCCGTTCGAACTCACCAAGAACGTGACTCGAACGTTTGCTCTCTGGAATGATCCTGTTCGAACCCAATTGAGAACGTGCCACTAAAGCCACACGTTCGAATGCTGCAACGAACGCCCCACGAACGCATGTCTGATGCACACAGCTAAAACCCAGTCCAATTGCACAAAGATCTTCACGACTAATTACAACTCAATTGAACTTGTTTTGTCACGGATACATGCCAATAAAATTGGAACTAACAGAGTTGAACTTCAAGTTTGTGATATATTATATAATATAATAAGATATGTCAATATTAGGTCAAATTTTAAGTTCCCACTAATACATTAAGTTGTATTTATTAACATTTGTATTGTATTATCAAATGTAATATTTTTCAAAAAATAATAAGTATTTATTGGTTGGTAGGCCAGTTATGTAAAAAGCCAATTAGATTTCAACTGAAATATAAACAGTTATTATTAAAATAATATTTGAAGACAGTTCATACAAACGATTGATTGAGATTTAATAATTTAATTCAAAATTAGATTTTTAAAATTAAATCCTTTGAAATTCAGGAAAATTCTAGGCTGCCCTGATTAAATCGTTCATTGACGAAAATGTGCTTGGAAATGACGAGATGACAAATTATGATGGTTGAATTGAATTTCTAATATATATATATATATATACTAGTTTTTGCCCGTGCCTACGGCACGGTGTTACAGTATTTGGCCCGTGCCTACGGCACGGTGTTACAGAATGAAATGATTTTATTTTTTAATTAAATGATGCCCGTGCTTACGGCACGGCACGGTGTTACAGAATTAAATGATTTTATTTTTTAATTAAATGATGCCCGTGCCTATGACACGGTGCACGATGTTACATTATTTGGCCCATGCCTACGGCACGGTGTTACAGAATTAAATGATTTTATTTTTTAATTAAATGATGCCCGTGCCTACGGCACGGCACGGTGTTACAGAATTAAATGATTTTATTTTTTAATTAAATGATGTCGGTGCCTACGACACGGTGTTACAGTATTTGGCCCGTGCCTACGGCACGGTGTTACAGAATTAAATGATTTTATTTTAACTTTCTATTTTTTAATTTGAAAATTTGAAAATTTTGACCATTTCCATCAATCAATTCACTCTCTTTCCTCCAATTACCAATGAAATTATCTGAGCCGTTAATTAAGCCACATAAAGAGAGCCGTTGGATGCATTCTATTTCCTCCAACACCATTATCCTTTATTATATAGATATACTAGTTTTTGCCCGTGCCTATGGCACGGTGTTTCAGTATTTGGCCCGTGCCTATGGCACGGTGTTACAGAATTAAATGATTTTATTTTTTAATTAAATGATGCTCGTGCCTACGGCACGGCACGGTGTTACAGAATTAAATGATTTTATTTTTTAATTAATGATACCCGTGCCTCCGACACGGTGCACGGTGTTACAGTATTTGGCTCGTGCTTACGGCACGGTGTTACAGAATTAAATGATTTTATTTTTTAATTAAATGATGCCCGTGCCTACGGCACGGTGTTAAAGTATTTGGCTCTTGCCTACGGCACGGTGTTACAAAATTAAATGATTTTATTTTAACTTTCTATTTTTTAATTTGAAAAATTTAAAAATTTTGACCATTTCCATCAATCAATTCACTTTCTTTCCTCCAATTACCAATTAAATGATCTGAGCCGTTAATTAAGCCACATAAAGAGAGCCGTTGGATGCACTCTCTTTCCTCCAACACCATTCTCCTTTATTATATAGATATATATATATATATATTATATATATATATATATATATATATATATATATATATATAGTTTTTGAATTTGTAATTATTATTGTTATTAAAAAGGAGAGGCAAAGCAAAGAGGGACGCACGAACTAAATTTTGAAAAAAAGAAAAAAACTAACTAACAGCGAGTTGGAGAAATATAGTGGGCCCGGTCAACGGTTAAAAAATTTATGAAAAACGCGTCCGATTACAACGGAAGTGGGGGCCCTCAACACCATCCAATCTCAATCTCGACTGCCTTTTCGTGGGACCCACAGTCACCCAGTCGCAACCAAAAAATGAGTCCATGATTTATAATACAATAATAATTAAAAACATTTTTTGTAATATTTTATTGATATTTTTTATTTTAAATAGTTATATATTATAATATTTCTCCAAAATATTTGACTATTTAAAATAAAGATATTATTAAAATATCCAATAAAAATATCATTTATAATAATTATGTGCTCCCTGCATTCATTCGATTTCCTTTAAACTCATTCATTAATCCAGTGGGGGTGAGGAATTATTTTAGATTTCGAGTTGAGAAATTTATTTAATATATTATATAAATTAATAAAATAAGTTTAATTTATTTTTATAAATATAAATGATATTTAACATTTTTTTTTTGGAAAATCTAATTTTTTTAAATTAAAATAATATTTTGACTACGTTACGTTACTGTCTAAATGAAAAGTAATATAAACTATGTTTGAGTTTGTAATTTTGTCACTAACTCAAGGATCCGAAAGTTTTTACTCTTAAAAAAAT
>SKCR01024583.1:0-40440 GCA_019454045.1 Zanthoxylum bungeanum
CTAATTAGGATTATTGTAGATCCAAAATGCTTCTTTTGCTGCCTCAGCTGCAGCAATATTTCGATTTTGTTGTTTATTCGGCAACAGTGTCTTGCTTGGAAGATTTCCAGCTCACTGTTCCGTTATTCAAACTATATAGTACCCTTATTACGACTTATAGTCGTTTTTGTCGGTTTGGAAACTTGCAGCGGTGAACCCAACCACTTCAAGTTCTCCTTCTCCATAGCTTAAGAAAGCATCCTTAGTTAATCTAAGATACTTAAGGATGTTCTTAACATCAATCCAGTGACTATCACTTGGATTGGCCTGATTGTGACTCCATATGCTCAAAGCATATGATACATTAGGTCACATACATATATTTCAATGTACGAGTTCTCGGAGAGTGCCAACAACTTTTAGATCTATCCCAATAGATCCTTATTCCTAGAATAAAAGTTGCATCTCCCAAGTATTATATGGAGAATTTTCATGAAAACCAAGCTTTCACCGATTGTATTATGGGAATGTCATTTCCAAGAAATGACATGTCATCATTATATAGGACAATCATTGTCAGTGCGCTCCCACTAACCTTCTTATATACACAAGAATTATATTTGTTTTGAATTAAATCATATACCATTATGATCTTATCAAAATGTTAGTTCCAAGAACGTAATGCTTGCTTCAATCCATAAATGGATCAATTTAACTTGTAAACCTTGTTTGCATGTTTCAGTACGACAAAACCGTCAGGATGTTTATAAACATCCTCCAAAAGGTTTCTGTTTAAGGAAAGCAGTTTTGATGTACAGCTGTCATATTTCATAAATGAAACATGCAGCATTAGCAAGCATTATCCAAATGGATTTAATCATGGCAACGGTTAAAAGGTTTCGTCGTAATCGACACCATGTTGATGACGATACCCTTTCGTCACAAGCCTAGCTTTGTACGTTTGTATGTTGCCATCCATGTTTGTCTTCCTTGAAGACTCATTTAGTACCAATAGGCACAATGCCTTCCGGTACAACAACCAGTGTCCAAACTTGGTTGGTATACATGGAATCCATTTCGGACATCATGGCACTTTGCCATAATAGGGAGTCGATACCTTGTATCACTTCCTCATACGTAGCCGGTTCGTGTTCCTCAATAAGATTGACATCTTCATGAGGTGAGATCAGAAACCCATACCTCCCAGGTTGTTTTCTGACTCTCTCCGACTTGCGCGGTTCTTGTGTATTTGAAGATTGTGGTACAGTTTTCATCCCTGATGAACTGTTTGTGTTCCGTTAAAGAATCGGTGCCTGGAACAGTATTACTCCGATTTTCATCAAGTTTTACTTTCCTCCCACTTACCACTGCATATAGGTATTCCTTTTAGGAAAACCGCATGGAGAGCAACAATTACATTGTTCTCATGTGAGTTGTATAAGTACTATACTCTGGTTTCCCTTGGACAACCTACAAATAGGCACTTATCCGATTTGGGTTCTAGTTTGGTATCATCCAAACTTATGCCTAGCATACCCAAATCTTCAGGAATGAGAAAACCCTGTTTCTTTCCTGTTCATATCTAATATGAAGCCTGTCTAACAGATTTTCATGGAACCTTATTCAAAATAAGTAATGCACTGTTTAATGCGTATCCCGTGAAGGAAATTAGTAGCTCAGAGCGACTTATCATTAACCTAACTATGTCCAATAAAGTTCGGTTTCTCTGTTCGGACACACCGTCAAATTGAGGTGTTCCGGGAGGAGTCTACTATGAAAGAATACCATACTCTTTCAAATTGTGGAGAAATTTATTGCTTAAGTATTTTCATCACGGTCCAATCGTGATGTTTTAATACTCTTGCCGGTCTGTTTTATACTTCGTGTCGAAACTCTTTGAATTTATCAAAATTTTCTGATTTATGTTTCACAAGAAACACATAACCATAACGCGATGCCACATCCGTAAAGGTTACGAAGTGTTCATATCCACCTCTAGCCTAGCTAAACATGGGCCCACTTATTTCACTATGAACGAGGGCTAACAGATCGGTGGCACTTGCACTTTTACCAAGTAAAAGGTGTTTTAGGCACTTTGCCTAATAAACTATATTTGTAGACATTATTTGAATTAGAATCAAATCCGTCCTAGTACCCACTATTCGAAAGTGTGGATATACGAGTCTTGTTAATATGTCCCAGACAACAATGCCACTTATAAGTCTCATCTGATTAATTCATATTGAGCTATTTGTTTGTCATGTTATATGTATGAGATTAATTTATATTCTAAATATAAATACTGTTATTCACATCTAATGTGTTTATCTCGATATCATCTTTATAAAATAAAACACTTAGTGTTCTAGAATATAAAGGTATACCCGCAAAGAGTTATACTAGATATAGAGATATTGTTTCTAGTCAAACTAGGTACATTATAACAGTTTCCTAATTTAAGTACATGCCTTAATGGCAGTTCCAAAACTTAGGTTTCTACGGTTAAAACAACGACTCTTGTCCCATTTTTGACTCGCAGGTCGATCTCATCTGAAGTCAGTCTCCTGCTAGTCAGCAGATTCTGCACATCAGTACATATTTATGTACCACATCTAGTATCAAAAATCCAATTTTAAAACTAATAGTGAACATGTTTATGACAATCATGGAATCTCTATTCTACAATAGGTCATTAGGTCATGTTTTCCTTATGTCCCAATACACTTACTTTTGATTTGGTATTACTATTTTACATACTCTTTTATACTGATATCATGGAATCTCTTTGTAAGTCGATTTCCCTATATCTTGAGAATTACTTTCTTTATATTCCTTAACCTCTTTTTTTGAACTTTTACCCACTTTAAGGGCATGTTTCTCATAATTTATGAGATTATTACTTTAAACTTAATCTTTTATATATCGAATTCAACCTTTTCATTCCTTAAATCATCTTACAATTCTGATCTAGATTCTCTTAGATTTCCGATAACAAAAGAATTATTACAAGAAGGGAATAAACCTTACTTAAGCCTACTCGATATTTTACTCTCGCTCAGGTTTATCACTTTCCTTTTACTCCTTTAAGTTTTGACACCTCTTATTATCTCACTATGTATCTATATTCCTTATTGTCTTCAGTTGCTTTAAGTATCTACGCATCATTCTTTACTTCCTTATAGATTTCTCATCCACCCCATTCAGTGAACATTTCAAAACATCATTATTTAGTCTCATAACTTGCCTGTACTTCTGATAATGGGTAAGAATAACTATAGAAGAATTCTCAACTTGGATATAGAATATAGTTGCTTTCATAAGGAAAAATATTCGAATAGCTTGGGAAAGCTTACTAACCTGTTTATAGAGTTGAGGACATACTCGATGATCAGATACTGGAGAGGTAGTGCCTCGCATACGGGCATCCCTGACATACCACGTATACAAAACCCCAACACTCTACCCATTGTAGTCACCGACTCCCTAGACCATGCTCTGATAGCATCTTTGTAACATCCCCAATCCGGAAAAATGTTACCGATAAAGAATAAGCCATACTATCCCCCTAAGCCTCAAATTATCAAACTGTTCAATACTGTCAAACTCATCCCAAACATAAGTCCATGCATATGGTCAAATGCCCAACACAATACTCATAGAAATGCATCTCAAGTTTTCATACAATGAACTTAAATGTACTTTACATTACAAATTCGGTGTTTGACACACTCAAATACTGAAACTATGTAATGTATGTCATACAACATTTACTTGACATTGACTATGCTGACTTCTGGACTCAATTTGGTGGACTCAACACCCAAGTGACTGCCAACAATATCCGTCCTCTCGAGCTTGTCTTCTGGAAGATCCTGCAAAACAAAAACAGTGGGAGTGGGGGGTTAGGTCATTTGTGTTGGGGTTTCGGGTGATGGGTGCGGCAGAAGCGCCGTTCGGGCGAAATCGTAATTTTAAAACTTTTTCAAATTACCGAACAAATTATTCAATATCTAATATGAATAATTTATTTATATTTCACCTAAACATATTTATTCGATATCAAATAACGACATAAATATGGTAGAAACTTCGCGAAACTTTCACGAAAAATATTTTTCCATAAAATGAAGCAAAACATGTTTTTGACAGAACCGACCACCCAACACTTATGGGGACTGCCCAAGTCATCCCCAATAGTATTAGGGCAGTTCATGAGCTGCCTGAACAGTGAAAAATTCATTGTTTGGACAGCCGTCACCCGGTTGGCTCAAAAGTCACATGATAATGCCGTTTTTGGTCGTTTTCGCTTATTTCAACTCCGAAACAATTTCCGGAAATTATTCCAACACCCAAAACACATCCAATACATTTATATGACATCAAATTCATCACCAAAACAGAATCAATTCCAGATCTGATCCAGAACAGAAAAATACCAATTTTCATGCTTTAAATCCAAAATTTCAAGATTAATCCAATTAATCAAAACACCAATCAAAGTCACCACACATGAACGACCCAAGAACAATTTTAGGCATTAAAAAAGTGGTCATAACACTCTAGAATAGCAACTCATCATCAAATGATCAATTTGAATAATAATTACACTAATATCATCCAAATCACTTCACACATGCATCAACACTTCCAATTTCATCCACCACAACCAAAAGCCCCAAATTTTATGAAAAGAAAAAACCCAAGGATCTCATAAAATCATCAAGAAACATGAAACAAAATTTCTAAGCTTAGGGTGTTGAAGAATTACCTTTAATCCTTGTTTTTCCTAAGCCTTTTTCTTTGATTTTCTTATTTTCTAACTTGAATCATAAAGAAACTTTGGAACCCATTTTTTTCTTTGAAACTCTCGGCCATGGTGGTTTTGTTATGAAAGAGAAAACAAAAATTCCTAGTTTATGCAAGCTTGACGACTTTGGAGGGCCAAAAATGTCATTTTTGCAATTTAAATCAATTAATTATACTAAGCTTTAATGTTAACAAATCAAATTTGCACACATTTGGCTTAATAAAATCATGCCATGTGTTCCAATAATAGTTAAACATATTTCATAAGAATTATGAAAAAGTTTATCAGTTAATTATTCAAATATTTTACATTTAAATATTTAAATAATCAATTAATATAATAATTATTATATTTTTATTTTTATTTACATCAAATAAAAAATACATATATTTATGGCATGTGTCAAAATCTCATTTAACAATTAATTAATGTGTATCTAATCAAATTAAGTATAAAATATAAATACACAATAATTATTAAATGACCAAAATCCCCTAATGCATGTGTTATCGTTTAACCGATTAAACGATTCGAATTAACTCATTTAATTCGATGAAGTTTTATGAATAATCTATATTATTCATAACGCGTTGCCCAAGTGCTCAACGAGTACACTTCATATTGTGGGACTCTCTAAGTTTAGGTTTATCCGTCACGAAATTCATTTTCGTCTCCATAATTCACCCACTTATGAATTATGACGACCACGTATAATCTCGCTAAACTATGCAAGCCGAGGTCATTGCATACGTATAATCCCTCTGTCACAAGCTATCCATATTATACCTGGAATATAGATGAGAACGTCAAATCCTTTCGGTATAATATAGTCGACTTTCAATTTACGATCTCTAAATAACACTCGGAACTTATTTCTGAAGTTATATCATGGCCATGGATTTACTAGATCGTAAACACATGTAGGATGCCTATGCCCTGTACACAGGACTGACAGATCCTATCTTGATACGCACAAGATATCATGAGCATCAGTCCACACCCAACGAACATGCGGAGGTCTGATCATGAATGGATCGGTGACGTGACTGCCATCAAAGTGTGGAGGATAACTCATATATCCCACATTGGTATCTCAAGTCAAAGGACCACTATGCTCGCTCAACTCGAGAAGATTCCTATTGACGTTGGTGTACCATCTATTAGGAAATCTTCAGTGAGTCGTTCAGTGTTTATCAAATAAACACCTACATGTCTATACGAGTCTCCCGAGACTCATGGTTCATTGGGATAAACCATCGGACCAAGTCACGATATACGACATGTACTGGTCTCAGCGGATTTTACTAACTGACCCATGTTAGTAAATCTTGACCAGGAACTTTATTTAATGATATACATCTTATAATGCGCTTCCCAATGTCAATTACAAACTACGTTGTAACTGCGCACTATATTGTAAATCCTAGGGTCTTTGTCTAATATACACATACCACTAAATCATATTTAGTTTCGATCTAATCGTAATTGAATATTCAATCGTAATTAGATCGAATATGTGTATAAAAGACAAGATTTGCTACCATTAAATAAGTAATATTATGGAAAATGGAATTGCTCGTATTCATGAATCGGACATAAATACGATCCGGATGGGCACTTCGAGCACCAACCATAACAATTTCTCCCACTTGCTCTAGTACCAATCCATGCTATCATATAGACATCTCAACGTGTATCACATACTCATGGCCCTCAAGAGCTCACCGAGCAGTCAAGAGGTAGGCAACAACAAGTAAGCCCGCTTTAACAAATTGAGTCCGTCTAACAAACTCAATCGTTTTCCTTAGCCAGCATCATTCATATTTTGTAGAATCCAAATTCCACATCAATATGACTCAGATGCTATATCCGTATTGTGCTACAGCTACTGAGTTGTCTATGTATTTAGAGATCAAATCCAATTACTATGAGACAACCGCAAGCACTACACTATGCAACTTTATAAATCAATACTTCATAAGTTGCAATTGATTGCACTAATTTAATAGAATCAACAGTGACACTCCCACTGCATCGTTTCTGGCTTTATATGACATAGACCATCTAGTATCATAATTAGGATCAAAACTAATCTGGCCTTATAGTTGCAGACTAAATTCTACATGAATAAGAAATTCATTCTTAATATCTCTAAGATAACAAAGAACAGATTTCAAGATCCTTCATATGGTCTGCAGCATATCAAAATAACTCGTAACAATTACGATTAAATTAATATCTTTAATCGCACATAATATAGTATTCATTACGCCATCATCATATGATGGATAAGATTGACTAGACATTCCAATCAATCTCTCTTTCGACAAAGGAATCATCATTTACGAAAGATGAATACTATATTTATAAAAGACACGTTAACTGTCAAACAGTTATACTAACTGTCATACAAATAGTCTTATTGTGTCCTTTATTATATCATATCTAATACGCGACTAATGAGAGTATCTCACAACTCTCTTAGTTTTATATCATATATGAAACTTTATATCAAATATAACAGAGACTATTCCCACTGCTTACACTGAGAAAAGAAGACTTAAGTAAATGTTTTACTTTACAAACATCTCATTATTACACTAGAAAGAAATTTGTACGCTCCCACTGACCATACTATCAAATATGTATTCTCTATGCTTTGATAGAATCAGATAATCTGACTGTATCAAAATTAGAGAACACAGATTTTTGGAAAGCTTACCTGAGTCTACAATAGGCTCTATAAGATAGTATATCAAACTGTGATCTTAGCAGAATACAAACTTTAGGGCCATTCTAGAATGAACTTTTCAAACAAAGAAACCGCAACGGATCTCTCATTCGAAGAAAACATTCAAGAACGCCACTTTGCATTCTTTAGCCAAAATACATAGTTTAATATCAACATTAACCAACAAATCTTTAATTGTTCAATTAGTGCGACTTGAGACAAGTTTTCTCAGAATCTACAATAGATCGCTGAGTATAACTTTTCTCATTGTCATACTATAAAGGTCAAACCTTTATCAAGCTCACTTTACTTTTTCCGCGCAAACAATTTGCACATTTTATGAACGATTCATAACAGAAGCTTAATCAAGTCAAAAACTTGATCATAGTAAGCTATGAACAATCTTAGATCTATGATTCAATGCAAACTTCCGGAATCGATATCAAATATCGCTCCCACTATAAGTTATAGGATAATTTTCTTCGATAAGAAAACAACAGAATCATTAAGTATCAAATACTTCACAAATGATTCTGACATCTTATTGGACTTATACGGAAGATATCGTAGGGTCATTTCATCTAATTAATTATGTAGTTCCATTACAGTTTATCACTGTCACATTTGACTTCAATAAGTCAAATCTTTTCTTCAGTCGTCAACATCTAATGTTACACACCAAGTAATAAAATAATTTTATTACTCGGGATCATAGAAAAGATATTCTATCAAATAAAATATAATATTCTATTAAATAGAATAAATAATAAACTTTTTTACTTGTACCTCCAAGGCGCAAGTACTTTCAATTATATAACCATTAGACAAAATAAAGATTCAAATCTCAAACTTTTTAAGATTCGAACTTTCTACTATACATATCATATATGTAACTGTAGGAACAAATGGAACCTTAATTAAAGAGATGAATTATTATTATTGGAGCATAACCCTAAGAGTATTGAAAACTAATTCGGTAACACTCAATATCAACGAATCAAATCATATAAGATTCAATTACTCCAACGGACCAATTCCATCAGGATGTAATTGTGGAAGTTTATTATTGAGCAAGAATCACATTCATTAAATAATGTCAGAACTAATTGCCATAAATTCATGTGTTTGATCATATCAAACATCTTTGAATAATTCAAAGACTCACGATGAATTTTAAAACATATAGTTTTCAACACTTCAAATAGAATATCTTTGAACCATTCAAAATATTCTATCCACGTTTCATCAGAAACATATTGAAAGTTCTCGAACAATTCAAGATGTTCAACATGTTCTCTATTAAAAAAACACGTAACTAAGTCATGACAAATCATTAACTAAGTTACGAAGTGAAGAAAACTATCTAAGGCAATATCTAATTCATTAAATTACATACATCCAATGTATTAGTTTAATAAATCTGTGATCCAATGACAATCATTGGTTAAATGAGATTTAATCACATCCTGAATACAATATTCATTAAATGGATAAGGATATATGGTGTGATCTCGTAGCAGACATGTGATAAAAACTCATAAAACACTGTTCTAAGTTATTTAGTTAATCGAACATTTTTCTTAATGTTTATCTTCTTATCACTGACACTACTAGTCATATAAAAATATGTAACAACTGTTTATAAAGAATATGTAACTATCCTATAGTCGCAAGTTCTGATATCAAATATCAAAACAATTATTAAATATTATTTTAAATAACTAGACGGGAGATATGGTATCCAATACCTACAGTTGTCGTATTGTGAGAATCGATATTCTCTATACATAACTATACACATCTCCTTTCTTTAGCTTTATCGTTTGCCTTCAATTATTCACAACAATTGCAAATAATTGATTAGCAAATTGTGTCAAACACGTGACTTCTAAAAGTCACTAAAGCCAAGAAACGTCATTATAAGATAAACAAATACTAATGGTGTTTTCCTAATGCCAGTCAAGAATCTCGAGACATGAACTAATTCAAGTCAATTCTTACTGCACAAGAAATTATTCTTTCTAGACAATTATATCCGAAAGCAGATATCTATTTAGATTACTAATCGTGACTTATTAACTAAGTCACTAACCATCTTGATTTTCCAAGAAAATCGGAACAACAGTTTCCGATGGTTTAAACTAATCTAACAATATCTAAGTCTACTGTCATTCTAGAACCTCTTCTAGAAATACACAACCATAAATAAAGTCAGAAAACATATTCAAGTAATATACTATGTAGTGGATTAGAAGCATAATTCTATAAACAATATAGAATAAAGGAAAACAAAAGCAGCTAATTCCATAAAATTACACACTGCTTAAGTTATGGATTTTTAACCGAGCAGTGTCTCTCACTACTTTACATAAAACCGTAATCCCCAATGGAGAACGTGAATTCAATAATTAAATCGAATTCCATAGTGAGAGTAGGATCCCATGAATATATTTTGACTCACTATTTTGGCACGGTCTCGCCTACGTATATTCATTAGGTAGACAACTCATTGTCAATCACTCACCAGTGACTCCTGATTTTGGTCTTGACCGTTTCTCGTTATGACAGCTTTGGCATGTTCACAAGGAGGCATATCAAGGCTTCACTTGCTAATGACAAATTCAACCTACCGATGTAGTCCTGATAGCTTTTTCACGTTCAGGATTTCCACTTTCACTTGAATTTGTCTAGTATCAATATACAACTGGCATGGATAAAATTCTATCAACTACACCCTCACTGCTTTGGCACGATCTCGGAATGCAGCCATCGAACGTTATCCATAAACCGTATTGACAAGACAGACCAAGAAACATGCATCCAATACACGTTACTTTAACAACCTTATTTTAAGTGGGGATATTCCTCAAGGAAGCATTACTCCACATCAAATGTAGAAATTTTAATCTAAATCATTTTCTAAACAATTCAATTCAACCTTAGAAAATATAACTCAATTTAACCATTAAATTTTTGTTACATTTCCGTTAGCGTAGAACCGAAAAGTCAAGAAACACATAGATTACATGCATGTATGTAGGACACAGAAATCGGCGACGCTGTTCCAGGCTTGCGGCCTGGTTGGGAGTACGGAGTAGCCCGCATGGGACTAAACTAGAGAACTAAAAATGGAGTCGCCACCCGATGTGAACCGGGAAAATGATTTAAGGCCGCACTCACCCCTCGCAAGGGAATATCTCAAACTGTTGGGTTCGGAATGGTCCCTTACTTATGTCACTTGTAATGAACGGATTTGTGCAATAATTTAACCAAGTCTACGCAACATGTATTCCCAAGAGTATTCTAGATCTAGTTCGCATTCATAAAAATAAATCCTATATATAAGTTTGCATATTTTAAAGGTAAGTCATCATAACAGAAAACACACGATAACACACAATAATCTCATGAGTACATTGAATCATCAAACACAACAAAATAAATATCAACCTAAACATAAACGTAAATTAAATTCCTATTGCGAAAGCAAATAACTAAATCATGCATAAAGAAATAACATACTAACAACTAAATCATGCTTAAAAATAAATAACAAACTAACGACTAAATCATTCTTAAACACAAGGTTGGATGAAACAAAATATGTGTGTCCTCGAGTGGTACAGGGAGTTGTTTCCCAAGTACAGACCGCACTACCGTCCATTTGGATTCGGCTACGGAATTTACGTCTGGATTTCCATCCGATATACCGCAAGAGATAACACATATTCCATTCATCCGAAAGTCATATCATGCACCAATCCACAATATTCATGCGAAGTAAAATAAGAAAATAAAGGAGAATAAATAAAAAGGGTGCCCTCAGGTCTAACCTCTTAAGTTGTCTCTCGGAAGTGCGCTACGCGGTTGTCAGAAGGGTTGATGCTCCGCAACTCCTCCGGTTCACTGGTTCAACGTTTTCCTTCGCTGTTTTTGCTGTTTGGGCTGCTATTTTACTCTGTTTCACGGCTGTTTCTGGTCACAGTTTTGGCTTACTATTTTACGGTAATGCAGGTGTGTCGGGGCAGTGGTTTGTGCGGTCTTAACGGTGGTCAGGGGCTGTGTTTTCAATGCAGTTTTTGGTGGTCATGGGCTGTTTTCGGTGGTCAGGGGTTGTTTTCGGTGGTCAGAGGTAATTTTCAGAGGCAGTTTCGTTGGTCAGGGGCTGTGTTTTCAGGGGCTATTTTCGGTGGTTAGAGGTAATTTTCAGAGGCAGTTTTGGTGGCTTCAGGGGTAATTTTCAGAGGCAGTTTCGGCGATCAGGGGCTGTGTTTTCAAGGGTATTTGGAGGCTGTTATGGGCGTGAGTCAGGGGCTGATTGAGGGCTGTTATGGGCGTGAGTCAGGGGCTGATTGATGGCTGTTATGGGCGTGAGTCAGGGGCTGATTGAGGGCTGTTATGGGCGTGAATCATGGGCTGTTTTTAGGGCTGTTATGGGCGTGAGTCAGTGGGCTGGTCTTCAGGGGCTTTTTTTGGGGCTTTTTGGGTGCGTGGAAGGAAACAACTTGTGGAGTGAAAGGGGCTGGTTGCAATGAGGGCTGATGATGTGAATTGGGGCTTATGCGTGAGTTGGCTGATGACGTGAATTGGTGGCAGGGTGTGGACGTGAATGAGGGCTTGTGAGCTGTGTTGAAGGATACGTGAGCTGTGTTGAAGGAGGGCAGTTGGGCGTGGATTGAAGGTAGACTGGATGAGTGATGGCTTAGGCGTGAAGCTTGGTTTTTCTCTTTGTGTTTTTGTGAGAATGAGCTAGGGGTTTCAAGGTTGGGTTTAGGCTTCTTTTTATAGGCAAAGGTTGGGGTTTACCTTGTGTGAATAGGGAAATGATTTTGTAATTATGGGGATATCTTTTAATTAGTGTGTGATAATGAAAAGATATGTTTAATTAGGGATGTGATTTGATTTGATTTGATTTCTTCTCTTTTGATTAAGGATATGATTTGATTGAATTATGAAGGTGTTTGATGAGATTTGATTTGTATCTTTTAATTAGGGAATGTGATTTGTCTTGATTTTAGCATGTGTTTAATGTGTGATTTTTTTTATTTTGGAAGGTGATGGGCGTGGGGTTTGGTCTCTTGGGCGTGTATTGGGTTTGTTTAGGTGGGCTTGATGTGTGGTTTGGTGGTGTGTGGGCTTGGTGTGTGACTTGCGGGGGTTTGGACTAAGGATATGTTTTAAAACAGAGGTCCAACAAGCAAACCCAAAGCTAGGCAAGCGAATTAAATCCAACAATGTGTCAATTTCTGACTTTTCCCTTCCGACGTCCGTTTCCCGTGACTTCCACAACTTAAAGAGGTTGTGTCTCCATGTGAGACTCATCATCGGGATTTATATGCAAAAATACAGTGCCTACAATGTGAAAATATAAAATTGGATTACATATCATATATCAAGCATGACTAATGTAATGGATGAAGCATCAGACCTGCTCTGATACTATTTTTGTTGGGGTTTCAGCGATGGGCGCGACGGAAGCGCTGTTCGGGCGAAATCGTAATTTTAAAACTTTTTCAAATTACCGAATAAATTATTCAATATCTAATATGAATAATTTATTCATATTTCACCTAAAAACATTTATTTGATATCAAATAACGACATAAATATGATAGAAATTTCGCGAAACTTTCGCGAAAATCGTTTTTCCGCAAAATGACGCAAAATGTATTTTTGACCAAACCGACCACCCAACACTTATGGGGACTGCCCAAGTCAGCCCCAATAGTGTTAGGGAAGTTCATGGGCTGCCCGAACAGTGAAAAATTCACTATTTGGACAGCCGTCACCTGGTTGGCTCAAAAGTCACCAGGTAACACCGTTTTTGACCGTTTTCGCTTATTTCAACTCCGAAACAATTTCCAGCAATTGTTCCAACACCCAAAACACATCCAATATATTTATATGACATCAAATTCATCACCAAAACAGAATCAATTCCAGATCTGATCCAGAACAGAAAAATACCAATTTTCATGCTTTAAATCCAATTTTTCAAGATTAATCCAATTAATCAAAACACCAATCAAAGTCACCACACATGAACCACCCAAAGGATAATTCTAGGCATTACAAGAGTGTTCATAACACTATAGAATAGCAATTCATCATCAAATGATCAATTTGAACAATAATTACACTAATATCATCCAAATCACTTCACACATGCATCAACACTTCCAATTCCATCCACCACAACCAAAAGCCCCAAATTTTATGAAAAGAAGAAACCCTAGGATCTCATAAGATCATCAAGAAACATGAAAAAAATTTCTAAGCTTAGGTTGTTGAAGAATTACCTTTAATCCTTGTTTTTATTAAGCACTTTTCTTTGATTTTCTTATTTTCTAACTTGAATCATCAAGAAACTTTGGAACCTATTTGTTTCTTTGAAACTCTCGGCCATGGTGGTGTTGTTATGAAAGAGAAAACAAAAATTCCTAATTTATGCAAGCTTGCCGACTTTGGAGGGGTAAAAAGGTCATTTTTGCAATTTAAATCAAATAAATATACTAAGTTTTAATGTTAACAAATCAAATTTGCACACATTAGGCTTAATAAAATCAGGCCATGTGTTCCAATAATAATTAAATATATTTCATAACAATTATGAAAAAGTTTATCAATTAATTATTCAAATATTTAACATTTAAATATTTAAATAATCAATTAATATAATAATTATTATATATGTATTTTTATTTACATTAAATAACAAATACATATATTTATGGCATGTGTCAAAATCTCATTTGACAATTAATTAATGTGTATCTAATCAAATTATGTATCAAATACAAATACATAATAATTATTAAATGACCAAAATCCCCTAATGCATATGTTATCGTTTAACCGATTAAACGATTTGAATTAACTCATTTAATCTGATAAAGTTTTATGAATAATCTATATTATTCATAATGCGTTACCCAAGTGCTCAACGAGAACACTTCATATTGTGGGACTCTCTAAGTTTAGGTTTATTCGTCACAGAATCCAATTTCGTGTCATAATTCACCCACTAATGAATTATGACGACCACAGATAATCTCGCTAAACTATGCAAGCCGAGGTCAATGCATACGTATAATCCCTCTGTCATAGGCTATCCATATTATACCTGGAATATAGATGAGAACGTCAAATCCTTTCGGTATAATATAGTCGACTTTCAATTTACGATCTCTAAATAACACTCGGAACTAATTTCCGAAGTTATACCACGACCATGGATTTACTAGATCGCAAACACGTGTAGGATGCCTATGCCCTGTACACAGGACTGACATATCCTCTCTTGATACGCTCAGGATATCATGAGCATCAGTCAACACCCAACGAACATGTGGAGGTCTGATCATGAATAGAACGGTGACGTGACTGCCATCAAAGTGTGGAGGATAACTCATATATCCCATTGTGGAATCTCAAGTCAAAGGACCACTATGCTCGCTCAACTCGAGAAGATTCCTATTGACGTTGGTGTACCATCTATTAGGAAATCTTCAGTGAGTCGTTCAATATTTATCAAATAAATACCTACATGTCTATACGAGTCTCCCGAGACTCATGGTTCATTGGGATAAACCATCGGACCAAGTCATGATATACGACATGTACTAGTCTCAACGGATTTTACTAACCGACCCGTGTTATTAAATCTTGACCAGGAACTTTATTTAAGGATATACATCTTATAATGCGCTTCCCAATGTCAATTACAAACTACGTTGTAACTGCGCACTATATTGTAAATCCTAGGGTCTTTGTCTAATATATACGTATCACTAAATCAGATTTAGTTTTGATCTAATCGTAATTGAATATTCAATCGTAATTAGATCGAATATGTGTATAAAAGACAAGAGGTGCTACCATTAAATAAGTAATATTATGGAAAATGGAATGGCTCGTATTCATGAATCGAACATAAATACGATCCGGATTGGCACTCCGAGCACCAACCTAACAGTTTGAACGACCTAGTGAGTGGACAGTTCAAAACGAAACTGAAATACTTTATAAAAATCCATGGTTCTAAAACCAAAATCATTCCAAGAAATAGTCTCTTCTACTCTGAAATATTTTATGGGATTTCTCTAAATCGTGAGTTCTTTTGAGAACTCATTTAATAAATAATTCTCTTTAAAGAATCATGTCTCAAAAGTCTGTCTCTGAATCCATAAGATATAAGTCAGGATTTTTCTTTTCAAAACCTTTGTGAAAATCATTCACAAAACATATGTAAAATCATCTGTAAGAATATCATCGGTCATCATGTACAATAATCTCGTGGTCTTGGGGTGTTGTATGCACAGTCCCCCAAGCCACTAAACCAGTAAACAGTGGTGTTATCAGTGCCACCAATCTGTCTTTGAAATCCGGGTCTAGGGGCGTTGTACTTTTAGTCCCCTAGCCCAATATCCAGGATCTAGAGGCATCTGTCATCTCTAGTCCCGTATCCCATGTGCACACGTCTATATCCGGTATCAATACCGATACCCATCAATACCATGTTCGTCAATTCCATATCCGTCAATTCCATATCTGAATCAAGTTACATCTGAGGTGAGTTTTTCCCCATGCCTCCAAAATCATAAAATCATACATTTGATATCATTTTGACCATCAAAATATTAATCTGAAACTAAGCTTTATCAAGGCCTAAATCATAATTTCAACTCGCTTGAAATCAACAATTTCAAGTATAGGTTAATCAAATTAAGATTGTGCAAAATCATAGTCTGAAGACATAGTTAAAATTATGAAGTAAATACTCCCAGATAAAAGAAAAATATCCACTCACAGTGCTATGGCAATTCAGATGCGGTATGCGATGTAGGTGACTTCCGAGTGTTATGACGTCGATCTAAAGTCAAAACAACGTTAGTTTTCTTTCTTTATAATTAACTCAGAATACTTTCATATCACATGAAAGAATATGCAATACATGGACACTTAATCTACTAAAATGTTGGAGATATCTATGGTATCTATGAATTTTACAGGATTAGATTTGGAGTTGTACAAATGCGGTAGTGGAAACTTATATTTCACTAATAGTTAGAAAATTCACTGCTTGATACCTAACTTTGAAAATTCACTGTGATTAATTGGAAATGAATCTGAAGCTTAAGTTTTTCTGAAATGGTCCATAATGTATCTAGTTTACGTCGGTTTTTACAGTTCTCAACTCTGATACTAGAAACTCAAGGTATGGACTGAAGTTCAGGGGTTGTCCAACTAAAAAACTGGGCATCGAGGTAGCATAATATCCGATTTCATAAATTTGGTTCGGCTTCATCTAAAGTCTAAAAATTATGAATTATTAATATGTTACTCCCTTATGTCTCTAGTTTACTCTAAATTTTACAGATCTTGATTTTGACTTTCATAACTCATGTTATAAGTAAATCAATACAGGCTGTTCAGAATAGACAGAAACTAATGAAACTGCAAGGCAGCCAATTTTTAAAATTTAGTATAAATTCATCTGTCATCTAAAAATTATGATTTTTGGATATATTGAACACTAATGTATCTAATTAATGTAAAAATTTACTTTGAGGCAAATAGAGGTCCAAAATTTATATATTAATCGAAATAATGAGAGCTGTTCGGAATGCACTGCAGCCAAGCACTCTATGCCTAAGATCCTCACTTACTGTCTTATATTGTTTATTCAACTTAGCCATTTCTATCATGAATTTCCAGACTTCAATTATACTTTATCATATATAAAACTCCATTCCCTACACTTACATCATGATTTAGCCAAGGATCTATCTTACCACTTTTGAACTTTCCAACTTAACAAAACTAGATTCATGTTTTTTCATCCATGCAATAATTGAACCAACATCAATTGAAATAAAAATAGCCCTCCCCATTGTTAGTGATATGCCCTATACCCAACTTGTGGATGGGCTATATGTACATGTATTTGTAATATTTTCATTAATTAATAAAATGGCAATCTTTATTATACGTGTCTTACATAAATTATATGAATCATCAAACACTGTAATAAAGCCATTGGAGTAATAAGATGATGGCTTCCACGCCTTATGAGAATTATTACTCTTAAACATTCATAGTGATAGTTTTGTGAATAATTTGGGCGTTCACAAAACGGAGAGACTAGCATGATGATATGATCCGCCCTTAAGTGGGGTAACCGATCTCATAGGCTACTAGCGGAGATCCATCCGCTTGGTGTATCACATGGATGCATGAGTTGTTCGTGTCCATCGAACTCACCGCCGAAAGTTTTCACATGGAGTGTTTATCCCATGTGTCTGTGAGAACTTTCATGTATCGATTATATGACTAGTCCTTAGAATTGAGGTCTTTACAATCTTATGTGTGAATCAAATAACTTTGACATTCTCATTCCTCGATTCAAAAGATCCGGTCATAAGGGTATGATTGGGTCTTTTGTTGAAACACATGAAGTTTGTAAAGATACAACAGAGAATCGCCACTCTCTCGGATAATATTTTCTTATAAGAGTAGTATTCTAGTTCGCAGGTTGATATGTGTGATCAGTGCTTAAGACTGTGGCCGCAGCGGAAGAATCATGTGAGATTCTTGGGTTAGCACGATTCATGACATTATCAACATCATACCTTTGACTATTTGGGTAGACACTTTCCATACCATAGGTCAAACAGTGGGGATATAGTGAGGCGATGGATCATATCATATGTAAATCGCATACAGAATGGGTATATATATCTTTCCTTCTCATTTGGGGGCCTTGGCATGTTGCTAGATGTCAACATTGGTCATTGAAATCGAACGACCATATGATCGGAGAATAATTTATGTTCGATTAAATTATCACAATTCATTTCATGTCCAACTTGAGGGGAACCCAAAGGTCACACACAACAAAGTCGAAATCAATGGTTAACAGTGCACAGTACAAATTTAACAGCATATATGATTGCTGTAGGAATTGTTCATAAATGGTTCAATGTGTTTAATTATTGAACAGATCATTTATGAGGTTTCATAGTGGCTTAGGGATTGGTGAATGACGATAGGGGCATTTTTGGAATTGGAATGAATAAATAAATAAATAAACGTGAATAGTAATGTGAATAGTAACGTGAATAATAACATGAATAGTAAAAAAAAATTTATTTGTTATTTGTTTTGAATTCCAATTTGGCCCAAAACTCTTATCAGGGTTTTATAATCTCATTAAACAACTAAATTAAGATCCAATGGCTAAGATTAAATTAGCTTTTATCCCACATCAGATTCTTAATTAATTTTGTTGTCTTTGGAGCACCTAGATAAACCCAATGAATTATTTGAAAATTTTTGCACCAAACCTTTCATATCTTGGGTTTATATAAGTGAACAACTCTAAAGTTTAAGAGTAAGCCACTGATTTTGAGGATCCTTAAGTCTAATTGACTAGAGGAACCTCGAGTTAAAAGTTTTGAGGTATTTTCCTAGGCTAGCTGTTGTGTTTTCTAGGTCAAACCAAGATTATATTAAGCATAAAATGATGTGAATAAACAAAGTAAAGTAGCGGAAATACTCACTTTGATCGGCTAAGAGAATGTAGGAGATAACAAAATTTCTCCTCCATGGAAGTTGCTCCAAGCTTCTCCTTTGATGTATGTTGAGCTTCCAACCTTGATTCTTGAATTCCAAACTCACGGGAAATGTTTCCCTATCACTTTTGTATGAATCTTTAAGTGCTAGCTTAGGAAGAAAAATGCAACAAAATCTTCCTTTGGAGTGAGCAACTCACGGCAAAAAGAGAGGAGAATAAGGAGATTATTTTCGGCAATGTGTAGGGAGAAAAATGAAGTGATTCACGCCCACTGCCAAAAATTGAGAGAGAATGATGTGTTGATTTTCAAAAAATCAAATCCTTATACCAAACCTTTTCAAAGTTGGTAAAAAGGTCTCTTACACACCTAATAAAATAAAGGTAATTTGTTTTTTCAAGTAAACACCAACCAACAACTTCCATCAAGAAAAAGGTGATGAAATTGACTAGTGATGTGACTTGATGTGGGCCCCATTTTAATTCAAAATCTGAGTGGGCCCGCAAACACATTCCGGGCTCGGGTTTGTTAATTCCGAATTAACGAATTTTTCCGTTGCGACTTAATTAAATCAAATTTAATTAAATTATTATGCCTAACAAAATTACTATTAAAGTCGCTCGCGAATTAATTCTAAATTAATTCTTTTGCCCGAATTAAAATCTAATTTTAATTCCGTTATGAAATCTAATTTGATTTAATATATCGAATATATTATTTTATCGATTAATTCCAAATTAATCGTTCTCTCTCTATTAATTGAATTTTATCCCAGATAAAATTCTCCGTAATTAATCCTAGACCAATTTTCTCTATCTTCCAATTAATCCCAGATTAATTATGTTCGAGTCATACGTCATCGATGAATCTTCGGGAAGCGACCCATGAGATCCCTGGATATGTTGGTAGTAAATCTGGTCATCGGAATATCCGAATACGTGCGTACCTAGTACCACGTTCTTACCGATTTAAAAGACATGGTTGGCTTCTAGCAAAGCACCATGCCTACCCAATTCTCCAGAAATATTCTTTTAAGGAATATGTAATCTATGTCAGGCGTAGTATACGAAGTATTGCGTATTACGATCCAGTATCAGATGTCACATGCTATGCCTGAGACTGTAATTGTGTCTGCCCCGTACGAAGCACATATCGGATCTCTGGTAGCTAGTCTCCATAATCGGATAATCATGACCTAGTCATATTATCCCGATGACTGCAATACTTAAGAGTACTAGTTCCGTATCCTACGTGATCATCATCTCCATATGACTGAAGTGATACTTCCATCTTGACATCACACCCAATACACTACGATTCTCAGTATACCCAGAAGAGGCGTAAACAGAATCTGTTAAAGCCCCGGATGACCAAAACCAAAGTATATTGATTGTCGCAAGTGTTAGCCATGCAAGTTTCAAGTTAAGACCAAATACACCTACCCTGATTCGGACTCCCATAGACACATAGTCATACTACCAATGGGATTCTGAGAGGTCTATCCAAAGTGAAGCTGTTTCCGTACCATCGGTAAACACAACCTCCTATCACACTTGCATAAGTATCCAATACTTAAATATATGAGAATTTTGCCGTTATGCTCCCACAACGCGCATAAGTGCAATACTAGTCTATTCTGCATTATCGATGTCCAGTCTCGATAATACTACGACTATGGATATTTAATGATTAAACCTTAGTGGATTAATATTGTCTCATATCTTATTAATCCAGAACTAATCATATGGACTTTTATCATTTATACATATCCCGGTAATCCAATTACAAATGATAAAAGAGCAATTTCCTTTGTCACATAGTTAATTTGTACAACAACACCATGTTCTGTACAAATAGTGATGCTATGGGTCATAATTGTCCAACAATCTCCCACTTGGCCTATAGCCAATCACTCAAGTGTCCTACACCTGAACTATGTACGGGTCGCTCAAACTTCTGCTGAGAAACAGCTTTCGTCAGTGGATTTGCAAGGTTATCATCTGATGTGATTTATTTGATCATCACATCGCCATGATGTATGATCTTACGAATTAGTTGAAACCATTTGAAGTACATACTTGGATCGTTGACGAGACCATTAATTCTTTAGCATGTGTTGTAGCCTAGCTCAGCCGCTAATAGAACTACACCTAATCTAATTAGGATTATTGTAGATCCAAAATGCTTCTTTTGCTGCCTCAGCTGCAGCAATATTTCGATTTTGTTGTTTATTCGGCAACAGTGTCTTGCTTGGAAGATTTCCAGCTCACTGTTCCGTTATTCAAACTATATAGTACCCTTATTACGACTTATAGTCGTTTTTGTCGGTTTGGAAACTTGCAGCGGTGAACCCAACCACTTCAAGTTCTCCTTCTCCATAGCTTAAGAAAGCATCCTTAGTTAATCTAAGATACTTAAGGATGTTCTTAACATCAATCCAGTGACTATCACTTGGATTGGCCTGATTGTGACTCCATATGCTCAAAGCATATGATACATTAGGTCACATACATATATTTCAATGTACGAGTTCTCGGAGAGTGCCAACAACTTTTAGATCTATCCCAATAGATCCTTATTCCTAGAATAAAAGTTGCATCTCCCAAGTATTATATGGAGAATTTTCATGAAAACCAAGCTTTCACCGATTGTATTATGGGAATGTCATTTCCAAGAAATGACATGTCATCATTATATAGGACAATCATTGTCAGTGCGCTCCCACTAACCTTCTTATATACACAAGAATTATATTTGTTTTGAATTAAATCATATACCATTATGATCTTATCAAAATGTTAGTTCCAAGAACGTAATGCTTGCTTCAATCCATAAATGGATCAATTTAACTTGTAAACCTTGTTTGCATGTTTCAGTACGACAAAACCGTCAGGATGTTTATAAACATCCTCCAAAAGGTTTCTGTTTAAGGAAAGCAGTTTTGATGTACAGCTGTCATATTTCATAAATGAAACATGCAGCATTAGCAAGCATTATCCAAATGGATTTAATCATGGCAACGGTTAAAAGGTTTCGTCGTAATCGACACCATGTTGATGACGATACCCTTTCGTCACAAGCCTAGCTTTGTACGTTTGTATGTTGCCATCCATGTTTGTCTTCCTTGAAGACTCATTTAGTACACCAATAGGCACAATGCCTTCCGTTACAACAACCAGTGTCCAAACTTGGTTGGTATACATGGAATCCATTTCGGACATCATGGCACTTTGCCATAATAGGGAGTCGATACCTTGTATCACTTCCTCATACGTAGCCGTTCGTGTTCCTCAATAAGATTGACATCTTCATGAGGTGAGATCAGAAACCCATACCTCCCAGGTTGTTTTCTGACTCTCTCCGACTTGCGCGGTTCTTGTGTATTTGAAGATTGTGGTACAGTTTTCATCCCTGATGAACTGTTTTGTTCCGTTAAAGAATCGGTGCCTGGAACAACTATTACTCCGATTTTACTCCGATCAAGTTTTACTTTCCTCCCACTTACCACTGCATATAGGTATTCCTTTTAGGAAAACCGCATGGAGAGCAACAATTACATTGTTCTCATGTGAGTTGTGTATAAGTACTATACTCTGGTTTCCCTTGGACAACCTACAAATAGGCACTTATCCGATTTGGGTTCTAGTTTGGTATCATCCAAACTTATGCCTAGCATACCCAAATCTTCAGGAATGAGAAAACCCTGTTTCTTTCCTGTTCATATCTAATATGAAGCCTGTCTAACAGATTTTCATGGAACCTTATTCAAAATAAGTAATGCACTGTTTAATGCGTATCCCGTGAAGGAAATTAGTAGCTCAGAGCGACTTATCATTAACCTAATTATGTCAATAAAGTTCGGTTTCTCTGTTCGGACACACCGTCAAAATTGAGTGTTCCGGGAGGAGTCTACTATGAAAGAATACCATACTCTTTCAAATTGTGGAGAAATTTATTGCTTAAGTATTTTCATCACGGTCCATCGTGATGTTTTAATACTCTTGCCGGTCTGTTTTATACTCTCGTGTCGAAACTCTTTGAATTTATCAAAAGTTTCTGATTTAGTTTTTCACAAGAACACATAACCATAACGCGATGCCACATCCGTAAAGGTTACGAAGTGTTCATATCCACCTCTAGCCTAGCTAGACATGGGCCCACTTTTTCACTATGAACGAGGGCTAACAGATCGGTGGCACTTGCACTTTTACCAAGTATAAAGGTGTTTTAGGCACTTTGCCTAATAAACTATATCGTAGACATTATTTGAATTAGAATCAAATCCGTCCTAGTACCCACTCTTCGAAAGTGTGGATATACGAGTCTTGTTAATATGTCCCAGACAACAATGCCACTTATAAGTCTCATCTGATTAATTCATATTGAGCTATTTGTTGTCATGTTATATGTATGAGATTAATTTATATTCTAAATATAAATACTGTTATTCACATCTAATGTGTTTATCTCGATATCATCTTTAAAATAAAACACTTAGTGTTCTAGAATATAAAGGTACCCGCAAAGAGTTATACTAGATATAGAGATATTGTTTCTAGTCAAACTAGGTACATTATAACAGTTTCCTAATTTAAGTACATGCCTCAATGGCAGTTCCAAAACTTAGGTTTCTACGGTTAAAACAACGACTCTCGTCCCATTTTCGACTCGCAGGTCGATCTCATCTGAAGTCAGTCTCCTGCTAGTCAGCAGATTCTGCACATCAGTACATATTTATGTACCACATCTAGTATCAAAAATCCAATTTTAAAACTAATAGTGAACATGTTTATGACAATCATACTTGAAGCCGGAGCCTTGCCCCTCATTCACTTCCTTAATGTCTGCCTTGTCCATACGGCAGTCACGCTTCCAGTGACTCCGTTTGCCATATTTTAGGCAGACATCTTGGGATATGTCATTTGTCTTCCTAGAAGACTGTGACGATTTTGCCTTTGCCCCCTTTTAGAAGCTCTGACTCTGCCTCATTGAGCATAGCCATTAACTCTCCAAGAGTTGACTCTTGGTTCATAATGAACATGCCCCAGCTTTCGGGTAGAGACTATAAGATCAAATCTTTGGTAGTCTCGGCCACGTAGGTATTGCCCAGCTAACCTAACTAATCGATGTCAGCAATCATCTGCGACACCTAGTGCTCGACAGATGTACCCTATGACATACGCGAGCGAAAGAGCTTCTTTTGTAATTCTTACTCCTAAGATCTAAGAATAGATCTATGAAGATCCTTTAATTTCAACATCATGGTATAAAGATCTAATCCTTAGTTTTGACGATAAAATTAAAGTGTCATTGCATTAAGCATAAATGATTGAGCACTAAAGTTATCATCACCATGAGTCTTCCAAAGCACATGCTCCACTATTTGCTCAACTCCGGGCTCAGGCCCAAGAGGTTTCTCTATCAAATAGAATAACTTCTCAGTTCCCAGGACTATCCTGAGGTTATATTCCCAATCTGAAAATTAAAGCCATTTAAAGACATTTTCACCCAGAATTATGTTCTAAATACTAATCTTTCAATTATCTTGATTCCAATAGTCCAACTATCTAATCAACGATTTCTGGTACAATTGATTATAATGATTACTATAGTCTAACTATATAATCAACTACTATTTGATTGGTTAAATTCAATATATTTGATTATTATAATCCAATTACATAATCAACTATAAATGAAATAGTTTGAATACAGTCCAACTGTTTAATTTAAAACAACAATGAAATATTAGTCCAACTAATATATATTTATTACTTAATGACGAAAAATGAAATGAGCGCGTATTGACAAGTATCTAAACGAAATTGAAAATTTAATACTTGCCTCCCACTATTTTTCGGCGAGCCTCTAACCCTCTGTGGAGTACTCGGGAAACCTAGTTTCCTAGTGGGCTAGGATCCCGTTAAATAACACACAACCTTGACTTTGGCCAACAAGCTGTATGATATTTAACTAGGTAGATCTCTAAGATCAATTGGATCTCATCCAATTCCTAGATCCAGTAGGTGGACATCCAAGTCTGAAACATATATCCAATATATGCCAATATATCCAATATATTCCCTAACATTTTTCCTCAAAATCAATTAAGCCTTGGCTTTGGCTCAACAAGCTTAATGATTCTAGTTAAGTGTGACTCATTGACTTTGTAAAGCTTCGTAATCGATGTCGATAGACAAGAAGTGATCTTGAATTTGGCCAACAAATCACAACTTGGACAAGACATGCGATATAGAACAAAGCCTTCATGATTCAAACACATCCGCGATGGACAAAGGTCTTGACTTTGGCCAACAAACCAGTGCCAATCTTGGATCTTGAGAGAGAATCACTCAATTGAAGGAAAACGCTTAATATTTGTTGAAGATTTTTCGCGTAATTGGCAACCAATTAATTATCTTTGATTATGTCTCATCATACACCCTTAAGCATGCATTCTAAAAGCATAATAAAGCTCGGTAAATAAATTAATAATGATATACGGATGGATATCTCACAAATTATTCCTAGAACAAATCACTCTATTTCCTCTCCCCGGCTATCACTATTCTTACTTCTACCCAATTACATAACACTTCTAAAGAAACCTCATTTACATTGAGGGGAATATGTGAGAAGAGAAATACAAAGAGTCAAAAGGTAATAGGCTGGACACGCAGGTCCAATTTAATAAATTCTAAATTTATTACAACAATTTCCAAAATTGCCCTCACCCATCTAATATCCATCTGATATACATTATTCATACATCACATCCATGTATTCACACAAAACATGTTATCAATCAATCTAATACAATTAATTAATCTTTAATTAATGACCATTCAATGTTCAAACAACGATTTGATTTGCGCGAGTCCAACTCGTTTAAGAATAAGTACTCAAAGTACAAATTCTTGAATTATATCAAACTACAATATTAAATCCAATTTAATTTGTATTCAATACTAATTCTTTATTTAATTCCAAATTAAATAATTACACTTTTTAATGTGTCTTTACGACTTAGATTCTAAATCTAATCTTAACGGGTCTCAAAGCCCAATTAACATCCAATGTCAATTTAATTAAAGTCCAATGGGCTTTTAATTAATTCATAAGCCATGGACTTTGGCAACCAAAGCCCAATAAGGAATCACCCTATGCCAAAAATCAATTTAGGCTCATTAGGCCCAATTAAAATTTAAAGGCCCATTTATTATATTTGGACTTTATGTAAATGATTTTAGGCCCAATTGGATCCAACCAATTATCATAAACCATACTTGGCCCAACCAAGCCCATTAAGCCCAAATACAACATTTTTAGCCCAATTCCAAATTAAGCCCAATTAATTAAATTCTAATATTCCAAATTTCACAATTTAATTAATTAAGTGTATAGCCATAATTAATTAGTTAAATTAATATTTCCAAAACACCAATTACACTAATTAATCATGCTTTAATTAATCAACTTATGTCCAACACAAATTGAAGCAAAATCAATCCAACATGCTCATTAAGCTCTCGACAATCAAAGGATTTTTATATCCGATTTTGATTTCAATCCAATTAAATCACAAATCAATATATTCATGCATTTTAAACACATCCAATGGCTTAAAATCAAAAATCACCAAGAGCTTAGGGCTCCTTACATATTCGGCCAAGCCTAATGAATTGGGGAAAATTAATCCAATTAATTTTTCATCAAATTGATCATGTATAACTCTAAGTTAACATTATCTAAGCATACTCAAACAAACAATTTGATCAAATCATGCTCAAATCAAAAATACCCAAATTCAAGATTAAGAACCCTAATTTCATTTCATACTTAATTTAGGCTCTGATACCATTGTTGTGTTTTCTAGGTCAAACCAAGATCATATTAAGCATAAAATGGTGTGAATAAACAAAGTAAAGTAGCGGAAATACTCACTTTGATCGGCTAAGAGGATGTAGGAGATAACAAAATTCGCCTCCATGGAAGTTGCTCCAAGCTTCTCCTTTGATGTATGTTGAGCTTCCAACCTTGATTCTTGATTTCCAAACTCATGGGAAAGATTTCCATATCACCTTTGTATGAATCCTTAAGTGCTAGCTTAGGAAGAAAAATGCAACAAAATCTTCCTTTGGTGTGAGCAACTTACGGCAAAAAGAGAGGATAAGAGGGAGATTATTTTCGGCAATGTGTAGGGAGAAAAAGGAAGTGATTCACGCCCACTGCCAAAAATTGAGAGAGAATGATGTGTTGATTTTCAAAAAATCAAATCCTTATACCAAACCTTTTCAAAGTTGGTAAAAAAGTCTCTTACACACCTAATAAAATAAAGGTAATGTGTTCGTTAATTCCAAATTAACGAATTTTTCCGTTGCGACTTAATTAAATCAAATTTAATTAAATAATTATGCCTAGCAAAATTACTATTAAATTCGCTCGCGAATTAATTCTAAATTAATTCGTTTGCCCGAATTAAAATCTAATTTTAATTTCGTTATGAAATCTAATTTCATTTAATATATCGAATATATTATTTTATCGATTAATTCCAAATTAATCGTTCTCTCTCTATTAATTGAATTTTATCCCAGATAAAATTCTCCGTAATTAATCCTAGACCAATTCTAGCACCAAGGGAAAAATACCAGTGCACTCAAGGCGTAGTCTTGTCGTTGAGTTTTGGCTTTGGTGTGTGCACCTTTGGAGGCCACACACTTGGGTGGCTCTTTGGAACGTGGAAGAGATTGCTGAGTTCGAGAAAAGCTTATAGATTGGAGGGAGGACTGGATGAGTCTTCGGTTCAAGTAAGTTTTTTTCTCTATTTATTTTAATTAGAGTTCTTATGATAGTTAGTATGTTTAAGTTTATGTTCTTTGCATATTTTATGAGTTTTTTATGCTTAGAATATATAGTAACATGCCTAGGCTTGTAGAATAATCAAAACAAATGGGTCTTGGGCAAAGGGATAGCGGCATCATTTGATTTATTAAATTTTCCACTCCGCACTTGTGGCCGCTTCCCAACAGTGGTATTAGCGCGCCGTTTTTGTTTTGATTAGTTCTCTCTCATTTGAACTCGAAATTGGGTGTATAAAAGCTCGTTGGAAAGCTAAGACCCTGAACTTAATTTTAGACACAAGTGTTGCATGATTTGGGTAAGATTTGAATTGTGAAATTGCATTTTAAATTCACACATCTGTAAAAAAAATATGAATAGTAAATTTATTTGATTAAAATAAAATGCAATATCATAATTAAATATTAATCAAAGTTATTTAATGCCTAAAATAATTCAAACATATTAAAACTCATATGCTTGATGATTTTATGTATGATTAGAATTGGCATGATTATTTTAGGGTGCAAGCATCTAGAGACTTTCTAAGGAAATAGAGAGTTTATTGCTTATCCCTTAGCTAAGTAAGTATTCCGTGATAAACTTAGAGATTTATTACTTTACGGCTAGTAAATATAAATCACTTAGTTATAATAAAATACATTATAAAAGATACAAGTGGGGTGGGACCAAGGCGTTAATAAAACTTTCCAAACTAAAGTTAATTTAATCAAAGGTATTACTAGAGTTAGATAATGATTTAGTGCCTTCCTTCACTCACTACATTTTTATAGCCAAAAGGAAAAGCTGTGAAGACATCTAGATAATCATTTACTCAAAGCTTACCTTAAAGCATATTTAAAGTGTTGGACTAAATTGGAGGATCTATTGTTTATTCCTATCACCAAGGCAATAAGAGCCTAAGAGGTAAGGGTATTTAAGAGAGTTTGCTCTACCCTCCCTCTGGGGAATTTTCAATGGAGGAATCCATTTGACAGTTATTCACTTAAACTTGCTAAAATCCTCAATAATAATTTAAGTCTAAAATTTACCTCCCATTGTAAAGTATAGACCCAAAAGGCTTAAACTGTATTGGCAGGACTAGGCTTTACCAGACTGGCCAATACCAATTTGTCCCTAATTCGTACTATTAACAATGGTTTGAATTTTCTGAGTCATAAGACACAGCGACCCTTAGGCGTGGTCTTATAACTTAGTGGCAAATATTGGGTGTCCACAAGGACTAGCATAAGCTATGGCATGTTTGATTGCCCAACCCAATGATCAAGGAATTGTGATTTATATCATAAATTGGTTGGGAACCTATCTAATTATCGTATTATGATGATAATGGGATCCTTGCCCAAAAGAAATCCATCATATTGGGGTTGATGCGATTTGCTTAAAATTTTAAAATAATTGAGTGGGAGCAACTTCATAATATTTGTAGGCGCTGGTTTTCGCCCGAGGCCTACAATTGAGATTTCATAGAAGAAGGGCACTAGCGATCCTACAAAACAAAGAGGTAGGGTGAGCGGGAGTACTGCCCACCGGTGTGGTGGGTGCCGGGGGCACTCCGATGCTCAAGTCAGTAAGTGTACAAATGAAGTAGTATATGGGAGGTCGAGGTTAGATGCTACATTGAACTCCGTAGGATGCCGTTAGGGTGGTAGGTAGGAGGAGTGGTGAGATTGAGGAGAGAGTAGTATTGGGCTATAAGTCTCCGAGCCCCCCCTCCTTGTAGACTTCAATTCCTTTTATCAGTTATTTGAGGTGAGACTCGTGAATACGTTTAATTGACATCGTTTTTTGGGTTGGTAACGGTCGCATCATAAAGGACAATTATGGCTAGTCATAAAGATTGAAAATGGTTGTGTTATAAATGGTGTTTATGTATCTGAGTGTTACATGGGTTAAAGTACGGTGGGTCATTGGATCTGTACTGGTATGGGCCTGCGAATCTTTGGGCCGATATACACACTAAATCCGGGCTTCCTAAGAGTGTGAATCTGTGATATTAACTTGGGCCTGAAGTAAAATGTCGAAATTGCCCTTGGGCTAAATTTGGCCCATACAGTTTGTCCCATACTCTCTAAGTCAATGAGTCATTGGCTTGGAGAGTATTTGATGCGTGTGTCGCTTGGGACGAGGCCATAGTATGTAGGTGTACTCGAGCGTTGATGCTACCCACTGATTGAACCAAACAAATGTCAAGTTATGACTCTACAAGAGCCATTTGGGAAGTTCCCAGTCGACCGAACTAGATGATGGTTGGGATAATGAACTTGACTCTACCAGAGCCATTTGGGGAAGTGCCCAATCGATTGAACCAGATGGAGGTCAGGACATAAGTTACACGACATGTGTACTCCATGTCTACAACTTGACTCGACATGAGTCTATGGGGGATGTCCCCGGTCGATGGATCTAGATGAAGATTCATGATATAATTCATTTGACATGTGTAATCCATGTCTACAATTTTGACTCAACATGAGTTCATGAGGGATGTCCCCGGTCGACTGAACCAGAAGAGGGTTCAAAAGTTACTTTCACTCGACATGTCGTATGGACTGATGAAAGTCCATGTCTAAATTTGACTCGACATAAGTCCATGGGGGATGTCCCCGGTCGACTGAACCAGATGAAGGTTCAGGAGTTGTTTCACACGACATTGTCGTATGAACTGTAGGAAGTCTATGTCTTCATTTGACTCGACATGAGTCCATGGGGGATGTCCCCGTCAACTGAACCAGATGAAGGTTCATGAATTATTTCACACGACATTGTCGTATGGACTGTAGGAAGTCCAAGTCTTTAGTTGACTCGATATGAGTCCATGGGGGATGTCCCCGGTCGACTGAACCAGAAGAGGGTTCATGAGTTTCTTTCACTCGACATGTCGTATGGACTGATGGAAGTCCATGTCTAAATTTGACTCGACATAAGTCCATGGGGGATGTCCCCGGTCGACTGAACCAGATGAAGGTTCATGAGTTGTTTCACACGACATTGTCGTATGGATTGTAGGAAGTCCATGTCTTCATTTGACTCGAGACATGAGTCCATGAGGGATGTCCCCGGTCGACTGGACTTGATGATAGTCTACATGGTGTTTGTTGTTATTTAACGGACTACGTCAGAAGTTTATGTATTGTCTTGTTTGGATGCGTTAGTGGAGGTATGCTCGTAGGCTGGTGGAAGACGCAACTTGGCTGGACACTCATCGAATTCATCCTTGGTTGCACTTTCTTTGATGGGTGCATGTTGTTTGTCTCGTTTTGCATGGATGGTGCAATGTTTGTTTCTCAAGATGACAACATCAGCCGAATCAATTCTGCCCAATTGCCAGATTGCAATCATCCAGAAGCCTCAGCTTTGCGCCCCTTAAGCGCATCTTTGCTCTACATGACAGCCCATATGACTTACGGCTAACGTAAGACAGGCCCCCAAGAGCCCATGAAATGAGTGGGTCGATTAATTAGGCATGTTGTAGGCATTTGTCCCTTGCATGTAGAGTGGCTTCACTTACATTGTTTTTGGAAGGATCGGGTAATTATATCTATCGACATTTGGTCGACTAAGAAAATGAACATGGCGCTTGGCTCATGATTGTTTTACACATGTTCAATGTTGCGGATTTGGTTCAGTCGACAAAGCAGTGATAAATCTTGGGATTCCGCCAATTTTACTAAGTTGGAATGTTAACTAGAGATCTCATCTGGCCGACATCATAAGTCATAGAAGGTCCAAACATTGAAGCGTTATTTTGGTGATCTATATATGAGCTGTCGAGTCAGTAGGGGTCTGATTTCGTAGAATGATCACGTGATAAAATATGGGTGGACCGATAGAAGACTAAGATATAGTCCAGTTGTCTGGCAACGTAAACGAACTGGTGGAGTCTTCGTGCAAGATAAAGGTCCAATTGAGGGATTCGTTTTCAATCCATTAGATCTGATAAATGTCTATGGAAGTCTCCACTCTACAAGACCTTTATGAAAATCTGGACCTAATGAGGGTTCATTAGTACGGTCGACTAGTCCTGATGTAGGATCAACATGGTCCCCACTCATCACTCTAAAACCTGATAAAAGTCTTAAGAGACTATGGTCGAATGAACCTGATTAAGTTTCATGAGGGTTTCACTCTAAAAGATACAAGACCTTATGAAGGTTTTTAAGAGGCTACAGACTGACCTGATGGAGGTCCAAGTGGTTCTCCACTCCTTATTCTAAAGTCCTGATAGAGGTCGACTATATCTAATTAAGGCCAATGAGATTCTTCATTCTACTGGATGTGATGGAGGATTTTCCACATAGTCTGGAGCTAATGGTAATTCATATATTTCATATAGAGTATAGGTAACAATCAATTAATGTCGACTGGAGAAGATGTCAAACCTTCCGTGTCCTATGGAGCAGACGACATGCTACCAATGTAGTCTGGAGAAGATGACATTACGTCTACGTCGTCTGGAGGGGATGATAAATCATACATATCATCGTTCGAAGAATAACAATGTTCTTCGTCGTTTGATGAAAACGACTACCCTCTTATGTTCTTTGAGGGAGATAACAATCAACCGAGGTAGTATGAAGTTTATTGACAATCCATTTTACCATCTAGGCGATTAGGCTACGTTTTATTTAGTGGTAGTACGCCAATCAAGCTAAACTTTCTTCCATCTCACGTTGGATGGGATCTTAAACGGGTGTCAAAGCTCATTATGTGGGGTGTCGGGTGGAATCTTTAGCAAGTGACAAGCTACATAAAGTAATATCAATTGGGACAGGGCATCCTTAACAACTTATATACCAGACATTGTGAATGTCGACTGAGCCATTCATAACCATTACCTAGTTGTAATTTTTGTGTCGACTTGGACACCTATAGCATACTATAAATTGTAATACCAATCATGACATTTATTATAAGTCCCAATGCCTATCTAATGTCGAGTGGGACATTATTAAAAGTACAAGCCATACCTGGTAATGTTGTCTGGGATGTCCATGCCAAGACTTCATTCGAGTACCGTCGACTGTGATATCCTCCTAATGTCAGACAGATCGCTCCATGACGTGAGGTAAATATTATGAAATATAGTTCCATTGAAGGGAGGCGCCTTGATCCTGATGTAGGAACATGAGACCATGGTCGAGTGGAGTCTAGAATTGATGATACTCCTTTTATGTAAGCTTTCAGGACATCTGGAGGAGAGGATAATCCTCTCATGTTGTTTGAAGAAGATGACACAACCTTTATATCGTACAAAGGAGATTGAGATTCATTTAAGACGTCTGATGAATATGAAAGTCTTCAAATGCAGTAAGATGTTGATAACGATCTTTCTACATAGTCTGATGCTATCTCGGCTCGGCTTGTCCTTATTGGTAGTCTGAATTCAGGTAGATTGGAGAGAATTAATTGTCCTTTCGCATAGAGGAGATGACTAATTGTGATCAATCTACTGGAGGGATATGGCTTCTTCTTTGGTGATTTTGTGGATGGTCGTCTGATGGTGGATTTTCGCTTTCCCCATTGTTGAATGCTTCTAAAAGGTCAGGTCAGATTATTAGGATTGTTGGGGTGACTCGTAGGCTCGGGCTGTCGGGAGGTTGAAGAAATGTGCTCCAATGTTTGTAATTATTCTTGGAGGATGACTAATTAAGTGATCACGAGATCTGGTGTTTGCTCGTTGTGTGACATTATACGAGTATGGGTGTTCGGAAGGATCATAGATGGAGAGATCTTTGCATGCTATGAATCGCTAGGGCCCCATGGTGGGCGCAAAACTGTAGGCGCTGGTTTTCACCTGAGGCCTACAATCGAGATTTCGTAGAAGAAAGGCACTAGCGATCCTGCAAAACAAATAGGTAGTGTGAGCGGGAGTACTGCCCACCGGTGTGGTGGGTGCCGGGGGCCTCCGACGCTCAAGTCAATAAGTGTACAAATGAAGTAGTAGATGGGAGGTCGAGGTTAGATGCTACCTTGAACTCTGTAGGATGCCGTGAGGGCGGTAGGTAGGAGGAGTGGTGAGATTGAGGAGAGAGTAGTATTGGGCTATGAGTCTCCGAGCCCCCCCTCCTTGTAGACTTCAGTTCCTTTTATCAGTTATTTGAGGTGAGACTCATGAATACGTTTAATTGACATCGTTTTATGTGTTGGTAACGGTCGCATCATAAAGGAGAATTATGGGCAGTCATGAAGATTGAAAACGGTTGGGTTATAAATGGTGTTTATGTATCTGAGTGTTACATGGGTTTACGTACGGTGGGTCCTTGGATCTGTACTGGTATGGGCCTGCGAATCTTTGGGCCGATATACACACTAAATCCGGGCTTCCTAAGAGTGTGAATCTGTGATAACAACTTGGGCCTGAAGTAAAAGGTCGAAATTACCCTTGGGCTATATTTGGCCCATACAATATTAAAAGCCCATGTTATTATGAAACATTAATGAAAATATATTCCTAATTTTAACATTCTCTCTTAACAGGTGGGTTAAAATATTTCACAAACATTCAAAAGGCAAACAGAGTATCACTTCGTTCCATCCTTGATGAGCATAAGCTCAAAGGGGACAACTACAATGCTGGTTTAGAAACCTTAAAATTGTCTTACGACAAGAAAAGATTTTTTATGTTCTTGAAAGACCATTTCCCCCTGAACCCGCAGAAGATGCTAACCAAAATACATTTGATGCTTGGAAGAAACACGTCGATGATGATGACAAGCAGTTTGCATAATGCTTGGCTCTATCGGTCGACGAACTTCAGAAAGCTCACGAAGATATGGATGCTCAAACCATCATCTTTCATTTGAAGGAGTTGTATGCAACTTCCGTTCATACCGTGAGATTCCAAGTGTCATGTGCCTTATTCCAAACAAGGTATAAGAATTATCTGTTAGTGAACATGTGCTTAAGATGATTGGCCACATTGAAAACTTGGCCAACCTCGGGTTCATCATGGATCATGAGATAGGTCACGATCTAATTCTTCATTCCTTACCAAAAGAGTTCTCTAACTTTATTTTGCAGTTTCATCTGTCTGATAAAGAAGCTACTTTAGCAGAATTGCACAATCTGATAAAGCAAGCAGAAAAGGACTTGAAACTGGAGCTTAAACCTCCGTCATGCTTACGGGTACGGACCTGAAGCCACGAGGCCCAAGAAAAATAAGGGCAATGCCAAGGCTCCAGATCACCTAAAGCCCAATGGTAAGGTGGAGAAGAAAAAAGGAAAGGGGACATGTTTCTTTTGTGGAAAGAAGGGTCATTGGAAGAAAGACTGCAGATACTTGAAAGCAAATGAAGCTAGGGAAGCCCAATAGGCCAAGAAGCCAAATGCTTCAGGTATGTTGTATATGATTGAACTATATTCTCAAAACTCTGAACCTTCTACTTGGGTGCTTGACATCGGTTATGGGACTCACTTGTGTAACAATTTGCAGGGCTTGAGAAATAATAAGAGACTCCGTCATGGGGAGGTTGACTTAGGCATGGGTAATAGAGCAAAACTGGCTGCATTGTGTGTGTGGACTTATTCATTAGTTTTTCCGAATGGTTTAGTTTTAGACTTAGAAGATTTTGTTTATGTACCTTCTCTAGTAAAGAACATCATTTCAATTTCTTCTTTATGTAATAAAGGTTTTTCATGCCTAATAAGTTGTAATGAATGTTCTATGAAATAAAATATGGAGATGGTATTTTGAATAATGGTATCTATGTCTTACAAACTAACAAAGAATGTTCAACCTCTAATATATACAACATTAACTCGAATAATCTCAATGAATCACTTCTATGGCACAGTCGCATAGGTCATATCATGAAACAAGATTAACTAAGCTACATAAGGATGAGTATTTCAGACCCTTCAAATATGAACCTTATGGAACTTGTGAGTCTTATTTACTTGGTAAAATGACCAAATTACCCTTCAAAGGTAAAAGACAGCGTGCTGCGGAGACATTAGAACTCATACACTCTGATGTATGCGGACCAATGTCAGTCACCGCCAGAGGTGGATTCTCACTTCATTACCTTTATTGATGATCACTCGTAATATGGGTATGTGTACCTTATGCGGTACAAATCTGAAGCCTTTGAGAAATTCAAAGACTTCAAAGCTGAAGTAGAAAACCAGCTTAATAAAAGTATTAAGTCTCTAAGGTCTGACCGAGGTGGTGAATACTTAAGCAACGAATTTCAAGATTACTTGAGAGAAAATGGCATTGTTTCCCAGTGGACTCCTCCGGGAACTCCACAGCATAATGGGGTCTCCGAAAGGATAAATCAGACATTATTAGATATGGTCTGATCAATGATGCCAGACACGGATCTACCTATTTCATTTTGGGGTCTTGCTTTAGAAACTACAACACTACTACTAAAAAGTTCCTTCCTTCTAATATTGTTAGTCAAACACCATATGAGTTATGGTATGGAAACGTCTAGTCTTAGTTATCTAAGAGTTTGGGGATGTGACACGCTATGTTAAGCTCACACAAACTAACAAATTGGATGATAGGGCAATTAAATGTAAGTTTGTAGGATATCATTGAACTCAAGAGCATATGTTTCTACGTCCCAAATGAACAAAGAACATTTGTCTCACGAAATGCTAAATTTCTAGAGAATGAATTCCTTCTCAAGAAATATAGTGGGAGTAGACTTGACCTCGATGAGGTACGAGAAGAAGAAACTAACATAGAACTAAGCCCCATGCCCCTCAAAAGGGCAGCGACAGAACAACCACAAGGTTATGAACTTAGAAGGTCTAGTAGGGAAAGATATGAGCCTGAAAGATATGGTTTCCATATTGATGAGGAACATGATCAGGTTATTGATATTGACGACCCCACCAGTTATGAAGAAGCAATGCGTGAAATTGATTCAGTCAAGTGGCTTGAGGCCATGAAATCCGAAATAGACTCTATGTATCAGAATCAAGTCTGGGACTTGGTGGATGCACCTGAAGGATAAAACCCATAGGCTGCAAGTGGATTTACAAGCGTAAAATTGATGCAGAAGGCAACATCCAAACCTATAAGGCTAGGTTGGTGGCGAAAGGTTATAGACAAATCCAAGGAATTGACTATGACGAAACCTTCTCGTTTGTTGCAATGATAAAGTCCATTCGAATTTTACTGGCACTAGCTGCACACTTTGATTATGAGATTTGGCAGATGGATGTCAAAAAACAGCTTTCCTTAATGGGAACCTCGTAGAGGAAGTCTATATGACACAACTGAGGGGTTTGCATCTAAGGATGATCATAATAAAGTATGCAAGCTTAACGATCCATTTATGGACTCAAGCAAGCCTCCAGAAGTTGGAATATACGATTTGATGAGACAATCAAAGAATTTGACTTCATCAAAAATGTAGACGAGCCTTGTGTTTACAGGAAAAGTAGTGGGAGTGCTGTTATATTTCTTGTATTATATGTCGATGACATATTAATCATCGGGAATGATATTCCCATGATGCAAGCCACCAAGAAATTGTTATCTCAGAATTTCTCCATGAAAGATTTGGGAGAAGCAGCCTACATCCTCGGCATTAAGATCTATTGTAATAGATCCAAGAGGTTGTTAGGACTTTCTCAATCTACATACATAGATAAAGTTTTGAAAAGATTCCAAAAGAGGTAATTTACCTACTTGTCATGGAATCAAATTATCTAAGGAGCAATGTCCACATACTCCTTCAGATAGAGAGCGTATGAGTAGGATCCCTTATGCTTCAGCAATAGGATCGATCATGTACGCCATGCTATGTACAAGACCTGATGTCTCTTATACTCTTAGCATAACGAGCAGGTATCAGGAAAATCTTGGTGAGCAACACTGGGCAGTTGTCAAAACAATCCTCAAGTATCTGAGAAGAACTAAGGATATGTTTTTGACATACAGAGATTGTTCTGAGACGAAAGTCATTGGTTACTGTGATGTGAGCTTTCAGACCGATAGGGATGACAGCAGATCGCAAACAGGATATCTGTTTACTTTGAATGGCAGTGCTGTCAGTTGGAAAAGCTCAAAGCAGTCAACTACAACGGACTCCACCACTGAAGCCGAGTATATTGCAGCATGTGAGGCAGCTAAAGAAGCAGTCTAGATAAAGAAGTTCATCACGGAGCTGGAAGTGCTTCCCGCGATAAAGAATGTCGTCACGATGTACTTGTGACAACACAGGCGCCATTGCTCAATCAAATGAACCAAGGTCCCACCAAAAATCCAAGCATGTACTCAGGCAATTTCATCTCATCATGGAGATTGTTGAGAGAAAATAAGTTATTATAGAGAAAATACCCACAGAAGATAATCTTGCAGATTCTCTGACTAAATGGCTGACTCAAAAAAAAGCATGATAGACACACTCGAGAGTATGGTGTCCAGATTCATACTAGTTGGCTATAGTGCAAGTGGGAGATTGTTAGGGATATGCCCTATACCCAACTTGTGGATGGGCTATATGTACATGTATTTGTAATATTTTATTAATTAATAAAATGGCAATCTTTATTATACGTGTCTTACATAAATTATATGAATCATCAACACTGTAATAAAGCCCTTGGAGTAATAAGATGATGGCTTCCACGCCTTATGAGAATCATTACTCTTAAATGTTCCTAGTCATAGTTTTGTGAATAATCTAGGCGTTCACAAAGCGGAGAGACTAGGATGATAATATGATCTGCCCTTAAATGGGGTAGTCGATCTCATAGGCTACTAGCGGAGATCCTTCCACTTGGTGTTTCAATATGGATGCATGAGTTCTCATGTCCATCGAACTGACCGTCGAAAGTTTTCACATGGGGTGTTTATCCCATATGTCTGTGAGAACTTTCATGTATCGATTGTATGATTAGTCCTTACACTTGAGGTCTTTACAATCTTATGTGTGGATCAAATAACTTTGACATTCTCCTTCCCCGGTTCAAAAGATCCGGTCATAAGGGTATGATTGGGTCATTTGTTGAAACACGTGAAGTTTGTAAAGATACAACAGAGAATCGCCACTCTCTCGGATAATAATTTCTTATAAGAGTAGTATTTCAGTTCGCGGTTGATATGTGTGATCAGTGCTTGAGACTGTGGCCGCAGCGGAAGAATCATGTGAGATTCTTGGGTTAGCACGATTCATGACACTATCAACATCATACATTTGACTATATGGGTAGACACTTTCCATACCCTAGGTCAAACGGTGGGGATACAGTGAGGTGAGAGACCATATCATATGTAAATCGCATACAGAATGGGTATATATATCTTTCCTTCTCATTTGGGGGCCTTGACATGTTTCTAGATGTCAACCTTGGTCATTGAAATCGAACGACCATCTGATCGGAGGATAATTTATGTTCGATTAAATTATCACGATTCATTTCATGTCCAACTTGAGGGGAACCCAAAAGGTCACACACAACAAAGTCGAAATCAATGGTTAACAGTGCACAATACAAATTTAACAGCATATATGATTGCTGTAGGATTTTTTATAAATGGTTCAATGTGTTTAATTATTTAACAGATCATTTATGAGGTTCCATAGTGGCTTAGGGATTGGTGAATGACGATATGGGCACTTTCGGAATTGGAATGAATAAAAATAAATAAACGTGAATAGTAATGTGAATACTAACGTGAATAGTAACTTGAATAGTAACGTGAATATTAATTTTTTTATTTGTTATTTGTTCTGAATTCCAATTCGGCCCAAAACTCTTATTAGGGTTTTATAATCTCATTAAACCACTAAATTAAGATCCAATGGCTAAGATTAAATTAGCTTTTATCCCACATCGGATTCTTAATTAATTTTGTTGTCTTTGGAGCACCTATATAAACCCAATGTATTCTTTACAAATTTTTGCACCAAACCTTTCATATCTTGGGTTTATATAAGTGAGCAACTCTAAAGTTTAAGAGTAAGCCACTGATTTTGAGGATCCTTAAGTCTAATTGACTAGAGGAACCTCGAGTTAAAAGTTTTGAGGTATTTGCCTAGGCTAGCACCAAGGGAAAAATACTCGTGCACTCAAGGCGTAGTCTTGCCGTTGAGTTTTGGCTTTGGTGTGTGCACCTTTGGAGGCCACACACTTGGGTGGCTCTTTGGAACGTGGAAGAGCTTGCTGAGTTCGAGAAAAGCTTGTAGATTGAAGGGAGAAATGAAGGAGTCTTCGGTTCAAGTAAGTTTTTTTCTCTATTTATTTTAATTAGAGTTCTTATGATAGTTAACATGTTTTATTTATGTTCTTTGCATGTTTTATGAGTGTTTTATGCTTAGAATATATTGTACATGCTAGGCTTGTAGTATAATAAAAACAAATGGGGCTTGGGCAAAGGGATAACGGCATCATAATTTTTAATTTTCTGTTGCACACTCGCGGCCGCTTCCCAACAGCCTTATGAACTAGGTGACACTCAACCAGTCTCTTAAGGGAAAATAATATTTGGGGCAATCAACACAACCATGCCCAATCCATGTATA
>SKCR01024584.1:0-34474 GCA_019454045.1 Zanthoxylum bungeanum
TTCTGATGGCCCCTGTCATATCAGCTCGTCATGACGTTGCCACTGGCCAGCATCGTCCGTTTGGCGGAGGGACTGTTGTTGTTGCTACATTGCTTGCGTCCGGCCTATCGTCTGCTCAACCGTATCGTGTGCCATAATTTGTGTCCCAAATCGCATGTGAACACTCAGCCCTTTGCTCGGATTGCGTTTCTCTATGCCCATCGAGCAAGGGTCTTTCCATTGACATACTCATGTGATTGTTCGGGAGATGATACGTATCCGCTCTGCTTCTTATGCTTCCCACACCCTTCCCTATGGGTGTCTCATTCGCCGGATCATCTCGGCTTTGGTTCCAGACTTTGTGCATGATCCTCCTCTTCCTCTCCTCAAGCCTATTGGTCGACAGACTGTGTCTGCAGGCGCTGCACATCTTCCTGCTCATGTTCGTGCTCCTGTTCCTGCTGCTCTGCTCCAGCTCCTGATCCAGCTACTGCTCCGGCTTCTGCTCCACCAGCCTCGGTTTCTGCTTCCTCTTCTTTCGCTGGTCTTTCGTCGGATTTCTACCAGCGCATCTTGGATTCCATGCTCTACCATTCTCGCTGCTGAGCTGCCTGGTCTCCGGTAGCGTATCCGAGGTCCGTTCGTCTGTTCGCCGCCTCGAGGATCAGTTTACCCCGTCACCTGTCATCCTCTCTCATGCTGTTTCTGATTCCGATGGTCGTCAGCTAGCTCGGAGTCTGCCTAGTTGTTTTTGTTTTTCGGATATTCTTTTGTGATATGAGGGGTTTGGTCATTTTTGGGTCATTCTTTTTGATTTTGTAGACCTGTACTCTCTCCATTTTGTAGATGATTGTGATGTATTGCAACATTTATCGTATAATTATGACATTTGCTCCTTTGCATATTTTTGATCTTTGTCCTCTCTCTTATATGTTTTTGGTTTGTGCTTCATTTGTCATTTCGTGCCAAAAAGGGGGAGAAATTGGTGTTTGGACTCAGGGGGAGCTTTAGGATTCAGGGGGAGATATATGATTTATCTGTTTGTTAATCTCAATGTTTTTCACGGTATTTTGTTGTTTGTGAATGTTTTCAGGCAAACAGGTTATCTGCTGGTGTTTTTATTCCTTCAAGACTCTTGGTTAGGTTTTAGATCGAGTCCATTTGTAATAAGTCTCTGTTTTGATGGTGGACAGTTGACTTTTTGCTTTTTCGGTCTTTTATCATAGTTCTTGTATTAGGTTGTGTTTTGTCACGGAATGCCAAAGGGGGAGATTGTTAGTTCCAGTTTTATTGGCTTATATCCGTGACAAAACAAGTTCAGTTGTGTTGTAATCTGTCGTGAAGATTGGTATGCAATTGGACTGGTTTTGCCTGCTGTGCTTCTGACTTCCGTTAGTGCTGCGTTCTTCCTCTGGTTCGAACATCTGCGTTATTGCTGCGTTGGTCCACAGGTTCGAACATTGGCGTTAGTGTTGGGTTTGTTAAATAGTTCGAACGGGTTGCGTTAGTGTACCGTTCTTATTTGGGTTCGAACGAGCGTATTCCAGTGAGCAGTCGTTTGATTCCCGTTTCTTTGGGGTTCGAACACTGTCATTCCAGAGAGCTCCCGTTTGAGTTCCGTTTCCATTTCGTTCGAACGGCTTTTGCAGTTTTCACCGCGTTCGAATCACGTTCTTAGTGCGTTCGAACGGATAGCGCATTTTCTGTTTTAATGATACGCCATTTTTAACCTGTTGGTGCCCCTTCTAAACCCTACATATAAAAAGAATGCTGCCCCCGCCCCAATTCTGTGGAAAAAACACATTACCCAAGAGCCCTTGCCTTTGTTTTTCCCTTTAGTTTGAAAATCCCTTCTTAAGATTATATCTTATTACTTGAGTGATTTCTTGTTCTTTCACATCACACACACATACACACACAACTTCTTGTGAGATTGAATCCATTGAGACTTCAGAAGGTTTGAAGGAAGTTGCTTGGTGCATGCTCGAGAGAGTTCCTTGGGTGATTATGGTTGTGGGTTAAGAGTCGGCAAAGTTGTTGCTCTAGGTCTTTTCACTATCTCTGTAAGTTTTTCTCTTATAGTGGATTTGGGTGGTAGCCTATACCCGAGTGGTTTTTTACTACTCTAACGAGTTTTCCACTTCGTAAACAAATCTCATTGCCTTCTTTTACTTTCACTCAGCATTTTTTACTTGTGAGATATTTGTTTTGTGTTTGAAGTATTTTATCTTATCTTGGTTGATTATTCTTCCATTGTGTGTTCTCTATTCGAAACGTGTTTTGAATAGTGTAGAAATTTTTATTTCCGCTTGTTACACCTATTCCCCCCATAGGTGTGTTGGGTCAAAACTTTAGTATTTTCACAGCAACTTTAACGTACAGGTAAATAGAGAGTGTGAGAATGATATGTAGGTCAACTTGGACATTATTTGTTGCTCAAGGAAAATATTTGCATCTAGAATTTTTTTTTTTATCCTAAGAGTAGTTTATGTATTGAGCATAATCCTTCATTCACTAAATATGGGATTCATTTTCACATTACATGTATGGGTGTTTATGGGGTCAGGGCGACCCGCGATCCAACTCGACACGATCCGATCGGGTTTGTAAAATTAAAAAAGTAATATAGGGTCACAGTGAACTCGACTCGTCAAAACGGATCAGGTCGCGAGTTCAATGTAAAAAATTATGTTTTACCCAACCCCAACCCGATTTTAATGATTTTTCTATTTTCCTATGTAGTTAATTTATCATAATCCCGACTCGACCCACGCAGGTTACACTTTCAAATTTCGGCTTTCGAGTCTTCCGACCCGCACGACCCAATCCGATCGGGTTTAAGAAAATTAAAAAATCTGATCCGACCCGACCTGTGAACACTTCTAATTACATGTGGTGATCATTAATATTTTTCATCTATAAATTAAGTCGAAAGAAACTCTATAAAGCAAGATAAAATCTTCTATTATATATGCACTCACGATCTTTAAAATCTCAGCATACATAGGATTAACATGGGAATATGGGATCCAAATTCATGTTATAAGAAAAACTATGGCCCAAACTAGGTATTACAAAAATTTATTATATATTATCTATTAATTAATTTGGCCATCTTAGATATAGTATATAAAGATTAGTTAATTCTTTGATATAATAAAGATATGAGTGATATAGTACCAACGACTAATAAGTATATCACAAATGTGTGTGTATATATATATTATACTAAGTGACCGATCATAAATTCTTCAATTGGGGACTAAACAATTTATTCACAATCAGAAATTATGGCTGCTATATATTCTGGTAGTTGAAAATATTTTTTCCACGGGTCGGAACTCCTTCTGCCTCCTGTTGGATTCCAGCTGCAGCATGCATGCTCAAAGTTGATAAGTTGGCCAGCTTTCATAACGCGTAACGCGTTGTCAAAACTTGTGTGCCAACTGTCAAAACGTGTGACACTGTAGCACACGTTTTGGCACAATAAAAGAGCCCCAAATCCCATTTGTTTAGTATCCCAAATCCCAAAACAGAGAGTTATATAGAGAGTAAAGAGTTTGAAAGTTTTTTTGTAAAGCTTGGATTTAAGCTTTGTAATTCTTTTATTTGTGTAATATAGAAGAGTTTTCCTCTCATTTCTCCTCTATAGTGATTGTTTATATCACAACAAGTGGTATCAGGAGCTAAGGTTACACGGAAGGATCCCGAAACTCAGAAACAGAGCTTCGGTTTGGAAAATTGGTTCCGACGAAAGTTGTCGAAAATTGGTTTTGAGCATACCATCGGTTTTTTCGCGACGAGACGAACACGACAGTATTTTCCGGCGATTGAACGGAGGTTCGGACAGGTCGCACACGCCGCACGCGCCTTCCAGAGGCTGTCCCACACGCGCCGCACTCCCCTGCTGAAGCTTAAAGACACCGAGTCAACTACCACGTCAGCGTCCAGTCAGCGCCACATCAGCCATTAAGCACAGTCAGCAGCATAGTCAGCACGACACGTCAGCAGCCATGTGTCACCCAGTCAGCCGCCACGTCAGCGCCACTTGTCTGCCACGTCAGTAAAATTTTTGGTAAATTTCATAAAGGTCCCTATAATTTCTAGAATTTATATTTTGACCCTTGAACTTTCATAAATTGCACTTTGACCCTTGTAACTTCTGAAAATTTACATTTTGGTCCCTGTGTCAGATTTTGACAAACGAAATATCATTTCCACCATTTTCGGCCATTCCAGACTCAACCGTGAGCTCCGTTTTTTGAAATTCTACTTTGAATTTTTATGATGGATAGAGGCAACGGAAAAATGATTTTGTTAACAAGCACTAATTATTTCACATTGAGAGGAATGATGAAAGACCTTCTATATGTGAGGGACTATGATGGATCGGTCTTTCAAGAGCAGAAACCAGAAGCAATGTCCGATGAAAAGTGGAATAATCTTCACCAGAAGACATGCAGTACTATTCGTCAGTGGATCGACGATAGTATCGTGAACCATGTTAGTGAAGATACTAATACACGTGTCTTATGGAGAAAAATGGAGGAGCTTTTTCGAGCAAAGACTGGCAACAACAAGCTGTACTACATCAAGAAGATGATGGGGTTGAAATACGATGAAGGTACAACTGTGGCGGACCATATCAATGATTTTCTCGGCACCATGAAAGAATTGTCTGGATTGGGCATAGACTTCGGTGATGAGGTAAATGGATTAATACTCCTAAATACGTTACCAGAATCTTGGGAAACATTTAGATCCATGGTGATAAATTCAGCCTCAGATGGGAGAGTCACACTGGAGATGGCAAAAACCAGAATCTTCGAGGAAGAAAAGAGGACGAGAATGCAAGGGACGACATCGGTCTCAACCTCAGAAGCTTTAGTGACTGAGAAGAACAATAGAAATGGGAGGAGTAAAAGCCGAGGCCCAGGTAGATCAGACAAGAACCGATTTAAATCAAGAACAAGAGATATAGAATGCTACCACTGTAAAAAGAAATGCCATATGAAGAGGGATTGCTACAAATTAAAGAACGAGCAGTCCATAGACAACAACAGAAGGGATAGTGAATCTAATCAAGAAATAGTTGCAACTGCCACCACTGAAAAAACCACCAAAGAATTCATCATTATCTACGAGGAAAATATTGTGAATCTTGCCAGCCACGAGACCAGTTGGGTGATAGATAATGGCGTCTCCATACACGCCACATCTCGTAGAGACTTCTTTTCATCATACACACCAGGTGACAATGGTGCTGTAAGGATGGGAAATGACGGTCAGTCCAAAGCCGTCGGTATTGGAGACATATGCCTTGAAACAGACAACATGATAAGGCTAGTGTTGAAGGGAGTCAAGCACATCCCAGATATCTGGTTAAACCTGATCTCAACAGGCAAGTCGGATGATGAAGGCTTCTGCAGCACCTTTAGTGATGGCACATGGAAGCTCACTAAAGGATCAATGGTGATGGCACGAGGTAAGAAAGACTCAACATTGTATTTGATGCACACTAAACTTTCCAATAGTAGAATAAATACAGTCAACAGTAATGAGACACCCGAGATATGGCATAAAAGCTTGGTCATATGAGTCAAACATGGATGGAAGTACTACGCCGACGGAATATTCTTCCCGGATTAAAGAACACACACTTACAGAAATATGAACACTGCACGGCTGGTGTAGGCACTGCATTTTTTGCATATAAGTCCCTATGATGAGTCTCATTTAGAGACACTACCTTTTAAGTCACGGAGGTCACAGAAAACGGACATCGGAATGGGGAATTCAGAATAAACAAGGTTCACTGTTTTCGTTCGTGTTGCGTTCGTGTATACGTTCGAACTCCAAACAGATTGCGGGCGTTCGTGCCGCGTTCGAGGAAGCGTTCGAACGGTGTCGATAATTCTGGTTTTGCTGCTAGCCTCACATTAAGCCCAATTCGCCCAAACTTTGGCCCACACGCCCAAGCCCACTTAAAACACATATTTAACACATGGTGAAATCAAAACAAATCTAAAAATCACATACCAAATTAAAATAAACATTAAAATCAATCAAATATTTTAATTCCTTAATTAAGATATTCACCCACCAATTACACAAGATTCCTTCCAATCTAAACTAAATTAAAAAGATGTCATGCCTAATTAAAATCAATTATAACAAATTAAAGACTTTGACTTCCTAATCTAAACCAATTTTGTCCCCCCTCAATCTAATCATTTCCTTGCTCAACACCAAATCAAATCCCTTCCTTGTGAGACAAGGACAAGCCCTAGCCATTCTCTATATAAACAACCCCTAACCAAGACATGAGGGCCCTAGCTCATACACATAAGATACACAACTCACACGAAAATCACAACACACATAGAGACCTCCAAAACTCCCTCATTGCCATGAACCTCAAGCCCTCCTCCATCACCATCTATCACCTTCACGCCTAAAGCCATCACATAGCCCCCATTGCCGCATCTTTAACCCACTGCACTGCCCCTTTCACAGCCCTAATTCACACCAGAATAGCCCATACAGCAGTCCTAAAACACACATAAAACAACCCCCAACCACATCGTAACACCACCGAAAATCACGCCCAAAACAGTAGCCAAAACATCCCAAAAATAGTAACTAAAATACAGCAGCAGAACAGTAACAACGGCAGCGAATCGGAGTCAAAAGCAGCAGCAAAAGACGGAGGACGACGACTCAAAACAGTAAGACAACGAACGAGAGCACTGAACCAGTGAACCGGAAGAGTTGCGGAGCATCCACCCTTCCGAAGATCGTGTACCGTACATCCGAGAGGTGATTTAAAAGGTTAGACCTGAGGGCATTTTTCTCATTAGTTTATATTCGTTTTTTTTTATTGAATTCTATTCGCATGAGAGTCGTTTGTGGATGCATGTTGTGGCTTGAATGAAGTGGAAAATGTGTCGCCTCTTGTGGTATATAGGATGGAAACATGGACATAAATTTCATAGCCGATTCCGAATGGACGGTAATGTGATCTATACTCGAGATACAACTCCACGTACCACTTGAGTAAACGGTACATTCTTTTGTTTTATGTTGCTTTGATTTATTTATTTATTATGCATGTTGCTTATTTATGTATGATTCAATCAAGCGCATGAGCTTAGTAAGTGGAATGAAAGATCCCCTATGGGGAGGGGTTAAAGCCCTTACCACGATGCTTCTCCGCGCCGGTTGATGTGTGTTCGGTTGACTGTAAGATACGTTTGATCAGACATACTAAGCTTGACATTGTTGTCTTTATTCTTTGTGTTACATGCATCAGGTCTGGTTCCGTTCGAACGCGTTCTCGAACGCTACACGAACCTTCTGTTTACCGTTCGAACGTATTTTCAAGCGCTACGCGAACGAACACGCACTTCCTTAGTCTCATCATGCATCATGTCCGGTTCCGTTCGAACGCGTTCTCGAACGCTATACGAACGCGAACCTTCTGTTTACCGTTCGAACGCGTTTTAGAACGCTACACGAACATGTGTCTTCTGTCTGGTCTCGTTCGAATGCGTTATCAAAAGCCATACGAACGCGAACCTTCTGTTTACCGTTCGAACGCGTTTACGAACGCTATACGAATGCGAACACACTGAACTGAGACATATTCATCACATGCCATGTATAATTGTTTCTTAGGTGATTTTTTATGAAACCCCATATAGTCATTCTTATCTTTGTGCACATCATAATGAAAAACATGTTTATTCCATTGGTTGCGTCATTTGCCTTAGTCTTGATTTAACGTATTACGATTCATATACCTATGTCATGATGACTTTGGAGTATTATTTCTTGTGGTATATCGGATGGAAACCCAGACATAAATTCCGTAGCCGATTCCGAATGGACGGTAGTGCGGTCTGTACTTGGGATACAATTCCACGTATCACTTGGAAAAGTGCTCACATGTATGCTTGTATGGTTAGTATGTATACTTGTGTTTTCCGTGAACATGATATGCTAAATGAAGTTGTATGTTCGTTGTTACTTTGAGGTATTTTCAAGCATGCAATCTTAGATGTGTGATATATGTGAAATGTATGTATAAGTTTTATTTTGTACATGTGAATTTAGAAGCATGATACTCTTGGAAATAAGTGTTACTTAAGTCTGATTAAATTATTACATAAATCCTGTCATTACAAGTGACATAAGTAAGGGACCATTCTGAACCCAACGGTTTGAGGTCTTCCCTTGCGAGGGGTGAGTGCGGCCTTAAATCTCATTTTCCCGGTTCACACCGGGTGGCGACTCCATTATTCTCCGGTTTAGTCCCCCGTGGCTACTCCGTACTCCCGACCGGGCCGCGAGCCCGGGATAGCATGCGTCGCCCAGTTCCTGTGTTCCCACAGTCTGGCGACTCCACTGGGATAGAGAATCGGCCCCGAAATATTGTCTTGTAATGTTTGGATTTATGTTCTAACTGACCGTGTCTATAGTGGATAAAATGGGGGTTTAATCAAAGGCATTTTGAGGCTAGGTAATGGTTGGGTGTCTTCCTTCACTCACTACCTTTCTAGAAGGAAAAGTTGTGAAGGCACCTAGATAGCCATCTACTCGTAGCCTATTGTGATGGACTAATTTGGAGGACTCGTTGTTTATTCCTGACACCAAGCGATAAGAGCCTAAGAGGCTTGGGTATTTAAGTGAGCCTCGCTCCACCTTCCCTCTGGGGAATCTACAATGGGAAATCCATTTGATAGTTAGTCACACACTATAGCTCATTGGCACGTACCTTAGTGTATAAAAAAAGGGTGCGCTCACTTGGTTGCTCGAACCCTTGATTGGTGAGACCTAGTTGTGGGCCATCCTTCGCCGATGAGAGCCTTTATCTACACTCCTGCGAACCCACCCATAGACCGGGATTGTATGGTTAAAGTAACAATTATTTCCTTGAGTATGCGCTTGTGGACCATCCTCATTTGGATGCAGTTGGACTATTGTCAGAAATGCGAACTTGCTGGGCCATTTAAACTGGGGCGAGTTCGTACCTTATGACCATTGGGCCCAAAGCCTCTGAAATGTTGATGGGCCATTCTGTAGAAATTATTACTCTATGTTTACATTATCTTTCTTTTATGCTTGTGTTTGGGAACATCATCGTTTGGATCCATTTGGACCATTTGTCATGAGATATGGGCTTGTTGGGCCATTTAAACTGGGACAAGAACGTATTTTATGACAATTGGGCCAAAGGCTTCTAAGTGTTGATGGGCCACTTTGTGCTTGTGTTCAGAACATTACCATTTGGATTTAGTTGGGCTCCTTGCCATGAGATGTGAACTCGTTGGGCCATTTAAACTGGGACGGGTTCTCTCTTATGACAGTTATCCCAGAAGCTTCTAAAATGATAATGAGCTGATTTGTTTGAAGATTTTAGTTGATTCAATATGTTATATATGTTACATGCATCTCATGCACCCCATGCATACAAACATCATGCTAACCCTTGTGTTCAAAAAGCCATCATAGATTCCCGTTGGGTTAGGGAAAAGGGAAGACTCACCAAAATACTGGGAACAGACATGAGTGAATCAGATATTGAGGTATCCTGTATGGATCAGTTGGAAAACGGTCTCGCCAAGGTCACTGAACAGTTGCAAGCCTTGACTACTGCCATGACAAATATGGCTGTGCCCCATGCTGGGGGAAATTCTGAGAATGTGAGGCGCGAGGAGCCTCCGAATGGGTTGGGGGATGATATCCCCACTTTTGATGATGGCATGGCAGAGTATGCAACAGGCAAAGTGATTGGGTCTCAGGCAGAATTTCAGAAGCTTCGGGATCAGGTTGAGTCAGTTACCCGTAAGATGAAGGGTAAGGACGAAGAATTACTAGACTATGAGGCGATGGCTTTTGAGGAACAGTTGCCTGCTCAGTTCAAGATGCCGGATATGGCCAAGTTCAACGGGAATGAGGATCCGAGGGTCCACCTCCGACAATATGTGTCAGTTATGAGTTCAGTGGGCCTAACACAGCGCCAAGCTCAGAAGATGTTTGGGATGTCACTCGAGGGGGCACCTGTGGTTTGATATCATAGCCTTAAGAAGAAGGTTAAGGAAGATTGGAGGGAACTAGCTGATGCTTTTCTGAAGCAGTATGTTACAGACTTAGAAATTGACTTGTCACTCCGTGATTTGGAGAACACTAAGCAGAAGTCAGAGGAAAGTTTCAAAGAATATGTGGATCGCTGGAGAAGCCAGCTTTTGAAAATGCAGACTCGGCCCTCAGAGAAGGACCAAATCAAAATGATCATCAAGGGCACCAAGCCCTCTATTTATAGTAAACTAAGGAGGATGACTTCGATGATTTCTGATTTTCGACAGTTGAGGGAAACTGTCATGGATATTGAGGAAGAAGAGGCTGAAAACAGAAAGTTTTATGGCCAGAATAGAAGAACCTTTGGGGGGCCTTCTGAGACCAAGCCCGCTACTGCCGAGGTTGCTTCCATTAAGAACCGGTATTTCTCTAACCTGGGGAAGCCGTTATCTAAGGTGCTTGAAAAGTTGAAGGGACAAGGACTCCTAAAACCCTTAGAGCCTAAACCACTTCCAGATCCTATACCACCCAACCTTAACCTAAGCTTGTATTGTCACTTCCATCAGAGGAGAGGCCACGAAACTGATAGCTGCACCCGCCTTAGGCATGAGATCCAAAACCTCATTGACTCCCACAAAATACCTGACCCAGAAAGAGAACAACCCAACGCACACAGAAATCCCCTACCCAACTACATGATCAACTCTGGCCTACCCGAAACCCTTGTCCTCCAAACCCTTAACCACCAAGCTTCTTACATGGAGATAGGGGATGATAGTGAAGAACCGTAGGTCAAGAAAGAAGGCAATGCTGCGAATGATGAAGTTGTTCCTCCTAGTTTATTTGATCCTGCGTTTTCAATATAGACATTGACTTGGTTTACCTGTTCGAACCATTTCTTAAATGATAATAAAGACGTTCATTTCGTTTACATGCCTGAGTCTCTCCCTCCAACCTGCAACATGAGTATATTTGAGAAAAGCATTCAACCCTAGTATTATGAAATTCAGTGATGTTTAGAACACGGGGAATCTTCGGAAGCAACAACAGTACAGTCAGTTTCAGAAATGAATCAGTATCAGTTTGGGGGGGCGAGGCCCGCATCATCAGCATCAATTTGGGGGCTTAAGCCCACATCAGCATTAGTTTGGGGATGAGTCCTAGGGCCGAGGCCCACATCAGTTACAGTTTGAGGATGAGTCCCAGGGCCGAGGCCCACATCAATATCAGTTTAGGGCCGAGGCCCACATCAATATCAGTTTAGGGCTGAGGCCCACATCAATATCAGCTTGGGGGCGAGGCCCACATCAGTATCAGCATCGGTTTATGGGCTGAGGCCCACATCAGTTTCAGTTTTGGGGATGAGTCCCAGGGCCGAGGCCCACATCAGAATCAGTATCAGTTCTGTCGGGTATGGCATTCTGGGGGCGAGGCCCACATTGGTTCAGTATTAGTTCTGCCGGGTATAGTACTCTGGGGGGCGAGGCCCACACTCTTATCAGTAATGGTTCGAAAATGGACCAATCTCTTATCAGCAACGGTTCAGAAATGAACCACTCTGATATCAATAATGGTTCGGAAATGGACCAATCTCTTATAAGCAACGGTTCGGAAATGGACCATTATCAGGTCTCGCAGAAAATGGCACTCCGAAAATGGAGCACGGTTCGGAAATGGACCATTATCACATCTCACCGAAAAGGGCACTCCGAAAATGGAGCACGGTTCGGAAATGGACCATTATCACATCTCACCGAAAAGGGCACTCCGAAAATGGAGCACGGTTCGGAAATGGACCATTATCACATCTCACCGAAAAGGGCACTCCGAAAATGGAGCACGATTCGAAATGGACCATCATCTCATCTCGCTGAAAATGGCACTCTGAAAATGGAGCACGGTTCGGAAATGGACCAAGGAAGGCCTAACCCATCGGAATATGATACATATACATGCATACATGCATACATATCACGTACATGCAATGTTTGTTTTGTGTTCGTAGGTTTTTCGCGGCAAAGACCATCTCATCAAATAACGTTTCAAAAATGAGCCACATTCTCGCACAGCACGGTTCGGAAATGGACCGCTACCACAACAGATGCCGAAAATGGCGCCCCAAAATGGAGCACACAAAGCAAAGGCCGAAAATGGCGTTCCAAAATGGAACACACACAGCAAATGCCGAAAATGGCGCTCCAAAATGGAGCACCCACAACAGACGCCGAAAATGGCACTCCAAAATGGAGCACCCACAACAGACGCCAAAAATGGCACTCCAAAATGGAGCACCCACAACAGATGCCGAAAATGGCGTTCCAAAATGGAGCACACAAAGTAAAGGCCGAAAATGGCGTTCCAAAATGGAACACACACAGCAAATTCCGGAAATGGCGCTCCAAAATGGAGCACACACACAAAAGATGCCGAAAATGGCGCTCTAAAAATGGAGCACGGTTCGGGAATGAACCAGGGGTCGCAGCACCTCACCACCAAATCAACTCAACTCAACACATGGTAAGTCAAGTGGCAGTTGGCGAGCCAGGTAAGTGAAAATGCATTGCATAACTTTGATAGGATTGTCACTGTTACACATTACACAAGTCCCATCAAAGTGGGGGCGACTGTAGGCACTGTATTTTTTGCATATAAGTCCCTATGATGAGTCTCATTTGGAGACACTACCTTTTAAGTCACGGAGGTCACGGAAAATAGACATCGGAATGGGGAATTCAGAATAAACAAGGTTCACTGTTTTCGTTCGTGCTGCGTTCGTGTATACGTTCGAACTCCAAAAAGATTGCGGGCGTTCGTGCCGCGTTCGAGGAAGCGTTCGAAAGGTGTCGATAATTATGGTTTTACTGCTAGCCTCACATTAAGCCTAATTCGCCCAAACCTTGGCCCACACGCCCAAGCCCACTTAAAACACATATTTAACACATGGTGAAATCAAAACAAATCTAAAAATCATATACAAAATTAAAATAAACATTAAAATCAATCAAATATTTTAATTCCTTAATTAAGATATTCACCCACCAATTACACAAGATTCCTTCCTATCTAAACTAAATTAAAAAGATGTCAAGCCTAATTAAAATCAATTATAACAAATTAAAGATTTTGACTTCCTAATCTAAACCAATTTTGTCCCCCCCCTCAATCTAATCATTTCCTTGCTCAACACCAAATCAAATCCCTTCATTGTGAGACAAGGACAAGCCCTAGCCATTCTCTATATAAACAACCCCTAACCAAGACATAAGGGCCCTAGCTCATACACATAAGATACACAACTCACACGAAAATCACAACACACATAGAGACCTCCAAAACTCCCCCATTGCCGTGAACCTCAAGCCCTCCTCCATCACCATCTATCACATTCACGCCTAAAGCCATCACATAGCCCCCATTGCCGCATCTTTAACCCACTGCACTGCCCCTTTCACAGCCCTAATTCACACCAGAATAGCCCATACAGCAGTCCTAAAACACACATAAAACAGCCCCCAAACCACACCGTAACACCACCGAAAATCACGCCCAAAACAGTAGCCAAAACATCCCAAAAATAGTAACTAAAATACAGCAGCAGAACAGTAGCAACGGCAGCGAATCGGAGTCAAAAGCAGCAGCAAAAGACGAAGGACGACGACTCAAAATAGTAAGACAACGAACGAGAGCACTGAACCAGTGAACCGGAAGAGTTGCGGAGCATCCACCCTTCCGACGATCGTGTACCGTACATCCGAGAGGTGATTTAAAAGGTTAGACATGAGGGCACTTTTCTCATTAGTTTATATTCGTTTTTTTATTGAATTCTATTCGCATGAGAGTCATTTGTGGATGCATGTTGTGGCTTGAATAAAGTGGAAAATGTGTCGCCTCTTGTGGTATATAGGATGGAAACTTGGACATAAATTTCATAGCCGATTCCGAATGGACGGTAATGTGATCTGTACTCGGGATACAACTCCACGTACCACTTGAGTAAATGGCACATTCTTTTGTTTTATGTTGCTTTGATTTATTTATTTATTCTGCATGTTGCTTATTTATGTATGATTCAATCGAGCGCATGGGCTTAGTAAGTGGAATGAAAGATCCTCTATGGGGAGGGGTTAAAGCCATTTACCACGATGCTTCGCCGCGCCGGTTAATGTCCGGTTCCGTTCGAACGCGTTCTCGAACGCTATACGAACGCGAACCTTCTGTTTACCGTTCGAACGCGTTTTAGAACGCTACACGAACATGTGTCTTCTGTCTGGTCTCGTTCGAATGCCTTATCAAAAGCCATACGAACGCGAACCTTCTGTTTACCGTTCGAACGCGTTTACGAACGCTATACGAATGCGAACACACTGAACTGAGACATATTCATCACATGCCATGTATAATTGTTTCTTAGGTGATTTTTTATGAAACCCCATATAGTCATTCTTATCTTTGTGCACATCATAATGAAAAGCAAGTTTATTCCATTGGTTGCGTCATTTGCCTTAGTCTTGATTTAACGTATTACGATTCATATACCTATGTCATGATGACTTTGGAGTATTATTACTTGTGGTATATCGGATGGAAACCCATACATAAATTCCGTAGCCGATTCCGAATGGACGGTAGTGCGGTCTGTACTTGGGATACAATTCCACGTATCACTTGGAAAAGTGCTCACATGTATGCTTGTATGGTTAGTATGTATACTTGTGTTTTCCGTGAACATGATATGCTAAATGAAGTTGTATGTTCGTTGTTACTTTGAGGTATTTTCAAGCATGCAATCTTAGATGTGTGATATATGTGAAATGTATGTATAAGTTTTATTTTGTACATGTGAATTTAGAAGCATGATACTCTTGGAAATAAGTGTTACTTAAGTCTGATTAAATTATTACATAAATCATGTCATTACAAGTGACATAAGTAAGGGACCATTCCGAACCCAACGGTTTGAGGTCTTCCCTTGCGAGGGGTGAGTGCGGCCTTAAATCTCATTTTCCCGGTTCACACCGGGTGGCGACTCCATTATTCTCCGGTTTAGTCCCCCGTGGCTACTCCGTACTCCCGACCGGGCCGCGAGCCCGGGACAGCATGCGTCGCCCAGTTCCTGTGTCCCACAGTCTGGCGACTCCACTGGGATAGAGAATCGGCCCCGAAATATTGTCTTGTAATGTTTGGATTTATGTTCTAATTGACCGTGTCTATAGTGGATAAAATGGGGGTTTAATCAAAGGCATTTTGAGGCTAGGTAATGGTTGGGTGTCTTCCTTCACTCACTACCTTTCTAGAAGGAAAAGATGTGAAGGCACCTAGATAGCCATCTACTCGTAGCCTATTGTGATGGACTAATTTGGAGGACTCGTTGTTTATTCCTGACACCAAGCGATAAGAGCCTAAGAGGCTTGGGTATTTAAGTGAGCCTCGCTCCACCTTCCCTCTGGGGAATCTACAACGGGAAATTCATTTGACAGTCAGTCACACACCATAGCTCATTGGCACGTACCTTAGTGTATAAAAAAAGGGTGCGCTCACTTGGTTGCTCGAACCCTTGATTGGGGAGACCTAGTTGTGGGCCATCCTTCGCCGATGAGAGCCTTTATCTACACTCCTGCGAACCCACCCATAGACCGGGATTATATGGTTAAAGTAACAATTATTTCCTTGAGTATGCGCTTGTGGACCATCCTCATTTGGATGCAGTTGGACTATTGTCAGAAATGCGAACTTGCTGGGCCATTTAAACTGGGGCGAGTTCGTACCTTATGACCATTGGGCCCAAAGCCTCTGAAATGTTGATGGGCCATTCTGTAGAAATTATTACTCTATGTTTACATTATCTTTCTTTTATGCTTGTGTTTGGGAACATCATCGTTTGGATCCATTTGGACCATTTGTCATGAGATATGGGCTTGTTGGGCCATTTAAACTGGGACAAGAACGTATTTTATGACAATTGGGCCAAAGGCTTCTAAGTGTTGATGGGCCACTTTGTGCTTGTGTTCAGAACATTACCATTTGGATTTAGTTGGGCTCCTTGCCATGAGATGTGAACTCGTTGGGCCATTTAAACTGGGACGGTTCACTCATATGACAGTTAGCCCAGAAGCTTCTAAAATGATAATGAACTGATTTGTTTGAAGATTTTAGTTGATTCAATATGTTATATATGTTACATGCATCTCATGCACCCCCATGCATACAACATCATGCTAACCCTTGTGTTCAAAAAGCCATCATAGATTCCCGTTGGGTTAGGGAAAAGGGAAGACTCACCAAAATACTGGGAACAGATATGAGTGAATCAGATATTGAGGTATCCCGTATGGATCAGTTGGAAAACGGTCTCGCCAAGGTCACTGAGCAGTTGCAAGCCTTGACTACTGCCATGACAAATATGGATGTGCCCCGTGCTGGGGGAAATTCTGAGAATGTGAGGCGCGAGGAGCCTCCGAATGGGTTGGGGGATGATATCCCCACTTTTGATGATGGCATGGCAGAGTATGCAACAGGCAAAGTGATTGGGTCTCAGGCAGAATTTCAGAAGCTTCGGGATCAGGTTGAGTCAGTTACCCGTAAGATGAAGGGTAAGGACGAAGAATTACTAGACTATGAAGCGATGGCTTTTGAGGAACAGTTGCCTGCTCAGTTCAAGATGCCGGATATGGCCAAGTTCAACGGGAATGAGGATCCGAGGGTCCACCTCCGACAATATGTGTCAGTTATGAGTTCAGTGGGCCTAACACAGCGCCAAGCTCAGAAGATGTTTGGGCTGTCACTCGAGGGGGCACCTGTGGTTTGGTATCATAGCCTTAAGAAGAAGGTTAAGGAAGATTGGAGGGAACTAGCTGATGCTTTTCTGAAGCAGTATGTTACAGACTTAGAAATTGACTTGTCACTCCGTGATTTGGAGAACACTAAGCAGAAGTCAGAGGAAAGTTTCAAAGAATATGTGGATCGCTGGAGAAGCCAGCTTTTGAAAATGCAGACTCGGCCCTCAGAGAATGACCAAATCAAAATTATCATCAAGGGCACCAAGCCCTCTATTTATAGTAAACTAAGGAGGATGACTTCGATGATTTCTGATTTTCGACAGTTGAGGGAAACTGTCATGGATATTGAGGAAGAAGAGGCTGAAAACAGAAAGTTTTATGGCCAGAATAGAAGAACCTTTGGGGGGCCTTCTGAGACCAAGCCCGCTACTGCCGAGGTTGCTTCCATTAAGAACCGGTATTTCTCTAACCTGGGGAAGCCGTTATCTAAGGTGCTTGAAAAGTTGAAGGGACAAGGACTCCTAAAACCCTTAGAGCCTAAACCACTTCCAGATCCTATACCACCCAACCTTAACCTAAGCTTGTATTGTCACTTCCATCAGAGGAGAGGCCACGAAACTGATAGCTGCACCCGCCTTAGGCATGAGATCCAAAACCTCATTGACTCCCACAAAATACCTGACCCAGAAAGAGAACAACCCAACGCACACAGAAATCCCCTACCCAACTACATGATCAACTCTGGCCTACCCGAAACCCTTGTCCTCCAAACCCTTAACCACCAAGCTTCTTACATGGAGATAGGGGATGATAGTGAAGAACCGTAGGTCAAGAAGAAGGCAATGCTGCGAATGATGAAGTTGTTCCTCCTAGTTTATTTGATCCTGCGTTTTCAATATAGACATTGACTTGGTTTACCTGTTCGAACCATTTCTTAAATGATAATAAAGACGTTCATTTCGTTTACATGCCTGAGTCTCTCCCTCCAACCTGCAACATGAGTATATTTGAGAAAAGCATTCAACCCTAGTACTATGAAATTCAGTGATGTTTAGAACACGGGAATCTTCGGAAGCAACAACAGTACAAGCACTGCATTTTTTGCATATAAGTCCCTATGATGAGTCTCATTTGGAGACACTACCTTTTAAGTCACGGAGGTCACGGAAAACGGACATCGGAAGGGGGAATTTAGAATAAACAATGTTCATTGTTTTCGTTTGTGCTGCGTTCGTGTATACGTTCGAACTCCAAAAATATTGCGGGCGTTCGTGCCGCGTTCGAGGAAGCGTTCGAACGGTGTCGATAATTTTGGTTTTGCTGCTAGCCTCACATTAAGCCCAATTCGCCCAAACCTTGGCCCACACGCCCAAGCCCACTTAAAACACATATTTAACACATGGTGAAATCAAAACAAATCTAAAAATAACATACCAAATTAAAATAAACATTAAAATCAATCAAATATTTTAATTCCTTAATTAAGATATTCACCCACCAATTACACAAGATTCCTTCCTATCTAAACTAAATTAAAAAGATGTCATGCCTAATTAAAATCAATTATAACAAATTAAAGATTTTGACTTCCTAATCTAAACCAATTTTGTCCCCCCTCAATCTAATCATTTCCTTGCTCAACACCAAATCAAATCCCTTCCTTGTGAGACAAGGACAAGCCCTAGCCATTCTCTATATAAACAACCCCTAACCAAGACATGAGGGCCCTAGCTCATACACATAAGATACACAACTCACACGAAAATCACAACACACATAGAGACCTCCAAAACTCCCTCATTGCCGTGAACCTCAAGCCCTCCTCCATCACCATCTATCACCTTCACGCCTAAAGCCATCACATAGCCCTCATTGCCGCATCTTTAACCCACCACTGCACTCCCGCCCCTTCACAGCCCTAATTCACACCAGAATAGCCCATACAGCAGTCCTAAAACACACATAAAACAGCCCCCGAACCACACCATAACACCACCGAAAATCACGCCCAAAACAGTAGCCAAAACATCCCAAAAACAGTAACTAAAATACAGCAGTAGAACAGTAGCAACGGCAAGCGAATCGGAGTCAAAAGCAGCAGCAAAGACGGAGGACGACGACTCAAAACAGTAAGACAACGAACGAGAGCAGTGAACCAGTGAACCGGAAGAGTTGCGGAGCATCCACCCTTAAGACGATCGTGTACCGTACATCCGAGAGGTGATTTAAAAGGTTAGACCTGAGGGCACTTTTCTCATTAGTTTATATTCATTTTTTTTATTGAATTCTATTCGCATGAGAGTCGTTTGTGGATGCATGTTGTGGCTTGAATGAAGTGGAAAATGTGTCGCCTCTTGTGGTATATAGGATGGAAACCTGGACATAAATTTCATAGCTGATTCCGAATGGACGATAATATGATCTGTACTCGGGATACAACTCCACGTACCACTTGAGTAAACGACACATTCTTTTGTTTTATGTTGCTTTGATTTATTTATTTATTCTGCATGTTGCTTATTTATGTATGATTCAATCGAGCGCATGGACTTAGTAAGTGGAATGAAAGATCCCCTATGGGGAGGGGTTAAAGCCCTTTTACCACGATGCTTCGCCGCGCCGGTTGATGTGTGTTTGGTTGAATGCAAAATACGTTCAATCGGGCATACTACGTTTGATATTATTGCTTTTAATTCTTTGTATGAATGATTCGATCGAGCGCATGGGCTTAGTAAGTGGAATGAAAGATCCCCTATGGGGAGGGGTTAAAGCGCTTTACCACGATGCTTCGCCGCGCCGGTTGATGTGTGTTCGGTTGACTGTAAGATACGTTTGATTGGACATACTGAGCTTGACATTGTTGTCTTTATTCTTTGTGTTACATGCATCAGATCTGGTTCCGTTCGAACGCGTTCTCGAACGCTACATGAACCTTCTGTTTACCGTTCGAACGCGTTTTCAAACGCTACGCGAACGTACATCAAACGCGTTTTCAAACGCTACGCGAACGTCTCATCATGCATCAGGTCTGGTTCCGTTCGAACGCGTTCTCGAACGCTATACGAACGCGAACCTTCTGTTTACCGTTCGAACGCGTTTCAGAACGCTACAAAAACGCGTGTCTTCTGTCTGGTCTCGTTCGAACGCGTTATCAAACGCCATATGAATGCGAACCTTCTGTTTACCGTTCGAACGCGTTTACGAACACTATACGAATGCGAACACACTGAACTGAGACATATTCATCACATGCCATGTATAATTGTTTCTTAGGTGATTTTTTATGAAACCTCATATAGTCATTCTTATCTTTGTGCACATCATAATGAAAAGCATGTTTATTCCATTGGTTGCGTCATTTGCCTTAGTCTTGATTTAACGTATTACGATTCATATACCTATGTCATGATGACTTTAGAGTATTATTTCTTGTGGTATATCAGATGGAAACCCAAACATAAATTCCGTAGCCGATTCCGAATGGACGGTGGTGCGGTCTGTACTTGGGATACAATTTCACGTATCACTTGGAAAAGTGCTCACATGTATGCTTGTATGGTTAGTATGTATACTTGTGTTTTCCGTGAACATGATATGCTAAATGAAGTTGTATGTTCGTTGTTACTTTGAGGTATTTTCAAGTATGCAATCTTAGATGTGTGATATATGTGAAATGTATGTATAAGTTTTATTTTGTACATGTGAATTTAGAAGCATGATACTCTTGGAAATAAGTGTTACTTAAGTCTGATTAAATTATTACATAAATCCTATCATTACAAGTGACATAAGTAAGGGACCATTCCGAACCCAACGGTTTGAGGTCTTCCCTTGCGAGGGGTGAGTGCGGCCTTAAATCTCATTTTCCCGGTTCACACCGGGTGGCGACTTCATTATTCTCCGGTTAGTCCCCCGTGGCTACTCCGTACTCCCGACCGGGCCGCGAGCCCGGGACAGCATGTGTCACCCAGTTCCCGTGTTTCCACAGCTGGAAAGCAGAACATAGTATCATTCCAGAGTGTCCTTCTGGTGGTACTTGATCTCATACATTCAGATATATGTGGTCCGATGCAGACAAAAATACTTGGTGGGTCACTTTATTTTGTGACATTTATAGATGATCATTCAATGAAGATATGAGTATACACCTTGAGAGTGTTCAAGGAGTTTCATGCCTTGGGATAGAGAGAAATCGGCAAGAAATTGAAATGCATCAGAACAGACAATGGTGGAGAGTATAGAGGCCTGTTTGATCAGTACTGCAAGATGCAAGGAATCCAACATCAAATGACACCACCCAAGACATCTCAGCTGAATGGCCTAGATGAGGGGATGAACAGTACCTTGTGTGAAAGGGTCAGAAGCTTGCTCTCACAAGCCAAGCTACCTGAGACATTTTGAGGGGAGGTACTCAGCACAACCATACATGTTTTAAACATGTCATCAGCAGTCGTACTAAAAGGTAATGTTCCTAATCAAGTCTGGACAGGTAAAGAAGTGTCATATGAACACTTAAATGTCTTCGGGTGCAAAATATTGTACACATCCCAAAGGACGAGAGATCCAAACTTGATACAAAGACACGACAATGTGTCTTTATTGGCTGTGGTCTGGATGATTTCGGCTACAAACTGTATGATCTTGTTGAGAAGAAGATTCTCAGAAGCCGAGATGTTGTCTTCGTTGAAGATCAACTATAAAATATATCACAACGGAGATAAAGACAATGCCCCAGCAATACATAAATATTAATGTGAATCCAGAACCTCATACACTGGTGCCAGTACATATTTAAGATGAGGTTCCCAATCATGAGGGTATATGCATTGAAGCTCCCAGAGATGATGATCATGATCAACCACCAGTACCAGAAGCTACACCAACAGTTCCACAGAGAAAGTCTGACAGAGAAAGACGGCCTTCAATGAAATACTATGCATATGAGTATGTGGTGCTTACTGACGAGGGAGAATCTGAGAGCTACAAGGAGGCTGTGGAAACAGATAACATAGAAAAGTTGGAGGAAGCCATGTAAGATGAGATGAAATATTTGCATGACAATCACACTTTCGAGTTGGTGAAATTGCCAAAAGGCAAACGGGCTTTGAAGAACAAATGGGTGTACAGAGTGAAGCAATAAGAACACACTTCACAACCCCGGTACAAAGCCAGACTAGTTGTCAAGGGATTCAATCAGAGGAAAGGCATTAACTTTGATGAAATCTTCTCTCTAGTTGTGAAGATGTCATCCATCAGAGTGGTACTCAGCTTAGCAGCAAGCCTTGACTTGGAGATCGAGCATATGGATGTCAAGACCGTATTTCTTCATGGGGATTTGGAAGAAGAAATTTATATGGAGCAACTAGAATGCTTCAAAGGAAAAGATGACCATATGTGCAGACTCAGGAAAAGCCCATATGGTTTGAAACAGGCACCGAGACAGTGGTACGTGAAGTTTGAGTCAGTTATGAGGGAGCAAGGATACAAGAAGACTACTTCAGACCATTGTGTTTTCATTCAGAAATTTTTTGACGATGACTTTATCATCTTACTGTTGTATGTAGATGATATGTTGATAGTTGGCCGGAATCAATCAAGGATTGATGATTTGAAGCAGCAATTGAGTAAGTCTTTTAAGATGAAAGACTTAGGGCCAGCAAAACAGATTCTTAGCATCAGGATCGGTCGTGATCGAAAAGCCAAGAAATTATATTTGTCATAAAATGAGTACATCGAGAAGGTACTTCAGTGATTTTAGATGAACAAGGCTAAAGCAGTTAGCACTCCTATTGCTACCCACTTTAGATTGAGTACGCAATAAAGTCCTTCTACTGAGACAAAGAATGGGGAAATGAAACAGGTTCTATACACCTCAGCAGTGGGAAGTCTCATGTATGTCATGGTGTGCACAAGGCCAGACCTAGCACACGCAGTTGGATTGGTCAGCCGGTTTATGTCAAATCCAAAAAAGAACACTGAAATGCTATCAAATGGATAATGCGATATCTTCGAGGCACATCCAAAATGAGACTATGTTTTGGAAGCAACAAGCCAATGTTAATGGGCTACACCGATTCAGATATGGCAAGTGATGTGGAGGCATGCAGTCAAGGTTGCAGAGATGTGTTGCACTCTCTACAATAGAGGCGGAATTCATTGCAATAACAGAAGCTTGCAAGGAATTACTGTGGATGAAGACATTTATCCAGGAATTGGTTTTCAAGCAGGAGAAGTACGCTTTGTGCTGTGATAGCCAGAGTGCTATTTACTTTGGTAAAATTTCTACTTTTCACTCGAGGTAAAAACATATTGATGTGAGGTATCACTGGATACATGACGTCTTGATTTCAAAGCTGTTAGAACTCAGAAAGATTCACACTGATGACAATGGGGCCGATATGTTCACAAAAAAATTATCGAATGAGAAGCTTGAAATCTGTCGTGCCATAGCCGGGATGACAAAACTCTCCATATAGACAAATCAGGAAGAAACAAAGAACTACGATTGGCTTGATCCCAACTCATGGTATATAGGCAGTCATACAGATACAGCCAAAAGTAGATCCTTTTGAGGATCCGGTTTGGGTGATTGATGGTCGGCTCAGATTTTAGTGTAAATCTTCACCGATGGGGAGATTTGTTGGATTCCAGCTGCAGCATGCATGCTGAAAGTTGGCAAGTTGGCCAGCTTTCATAACGCATAACACGTTGCCAAAAACGTGTGGTATTGTAGCACACGTTTTGGCACTATAAAAGGATCCCCAAATCCTAATTGTTTAGTATCCCAAATCCCAAAACATAGAGTTATATAGAGAGTAAAAAGTTTGAGAGGTTTTTTGTAAAGCTTGGGTTTAAGCTTTGTAATTCTTTTATTTATGTAATAAAAAAAAATTTTCCTCTCGTTTCTCCTATATAGTGATTTTTTATCACAACACCTTCTGGTTTGAATGTGAGTCTATGTTGATGGTTTATTTGTGTAAGAACAGCAATACAAATTTCGATTTCAAGGCATGAAGATTACTCTCTTTTAAGTGATGTTTGCCCCTTTATTACTGTAAAATTATGGAAAATCACTCTCATGATATAATTGTTGGAGTTAGTGTTTGGAGTGCCAATCTGAATTATATATTTTATTAATAAAATAATTATATTTTCATTTCACACCTTATTAATGGTATTGTCATTATGCGTATTAGATTGATGTATAGATATTCTAAGTATGACATCGACCTTAGAATAGTCTTGTAGTAATATTGGACACTTGGTGGTCCGACATTGGGATAAATGGTACTATTGTAAATTACTCTTAAAGTATATATATTCCTAGTCGTTGGTTTTGGAATATGGTCGAATTCCTATAACCTATAAGACTAGCATATGTCGTATATTGGAATTTGAGTTCCAATGGTTTAACCCGATATACCACGAGTTTTGGAAACTCGTATGGATGTGTGGGTATTGGTTGGACCGAATACTGAATGACTCACAGGTAATTCCTAATAGTTGGAAGTACACATCACCGTCAATATGAATCTTCTCGAGTCGAGTAGCTATGTAATCCTTTTACTATAGGATAACATTGATTTTGTGTGAGATCTTCCACACTTTGATGTTATGTATGTCAGAAATCTTTCATGGTCTGGCCTGTAGATGTTCGTTGGGTGTGGATGATGCACTCAATAATCAAGTGCGAAGCAAGATAGGATTTTTCGGCCCATATGTGTACCATAAGGGGTTTAGGTATCCATGTGAGTAAAATCACGATTCTTAAAGCTTTGGCCAAAGTCGATCACCAAGGGTGGATCGCATGAGTTATGAAGAATCATGGACATGTCGATATGAGATGTACGTCTCAGAAACTTGACGGTGTATTCTATATTTTCTAAGAACAACTTGGATAGCCTACGACAGAGGGATTATTAAACATATGTGATGACATCGACTTGTATAGTTCAGAAAAGTTGTTCGTGTTCTTCGCAAATTCGGAGGTGGCCGAATTACGTACATATTAGCTAGGCTTATATGTCGAACGTGTCTGAACTTAGAGAGTCCTCTATATGAAGTGTACTCGTTGAGCACTTGAGTAGCCGATTAATTTTGATAAAAGATAATATTCGATATTATAATTATCAACCAAGATAATCAAGTGTTATTGGATAATATTGATTATTTACTTTGACCTAATGGATTAATTGGATTAATTCAATAATTACACAAGAGTTTTATTATAAAATCATAATTATCTCTACCATTTGAGGATATTATAGTAATTATAAGTATGTAATAATAGATGGTTTTGGCTTGATTTAATTAGATTAAACCAAAGTGGCAAACATTTAACGAATTCATTTCCTAATCATTTGATTTAATTGGATTAAATCAAAGTAGTAGACAATGGAGATTAGTCACACATAATTATACATATTTGGATAAATTGGATTAAGCCCACATAAAAATTAATTATAACTTTTATTAATTAAAAATTGTCTAAGTTTTGTTATAAATAGCAAGCTTTAGGAATGTTGTAATTAAGCAAAGCAAAAGCTTGAGAAAGCTAAATACAAGTAAGTATTATAGAAATTAGCCTAATTTAGAGAAGTGTTTAGAGAAGCTTTGTGAGGTCTCTACAATATTTCATCTAGGAAAAATCAAGATTGGATCTTGGGGTGAAGCTTACTAGCATTGAAATCAAGATTGGATCTTGGAGTCAAGCTTGCTAATCCTTGGAAGTTCACCAAATATTTCAACAAAGAGAAGTAGGTTGGATATTTGAATCAACCTTGCTAGGTAAGTTTGATCTTCTCTAAAAGCTATATTTTTCATTAGTGAGACATATAGTGTTGAATTATGTATTAGATACATAATATTGAAATTAGGCTAATTAATTTGGAAGTATAAACACAAAATGATTGTAATTGGGTCAAAATATTTATGTTAGACATAAACACAAAATTATAGTTTGGAACTATAGATTAACGCTTAGAGCTATGACTACCATTCTAGAATCACTGGACCACATTTGGGTGATCTAGAATTGTTCACGAGTCACTTCATTGTGGAATTCTAATTTGGTTTGTGTTTTGGATTCAAAATTTACGCAAGTGCGTATTTAGAATAAATTTATATTTTGTAAAAATATTTGATATTTTGAAAAACTTGATTTTTTGTTCTATAACATGTGTTGATGTTGAAATTCCCTGTAAGTATTAGCGATAAACCAAACTCTATACCCAAGAGGGGGTTGAATTGGGTTACGGCTAAAATATACAGAATTAAATTTTTTTACCGATTTTAAGTTATTTTATCAATTAAGCTTAAGGTCAATTTTCTCTATTGTAATAAACAACTTATATGCAAGTTTCTAATAAATAAGCATGTAATAAATAAAACTTACAATATGTAAATAGTTAAGAGATAGAGAAAACGACACCGATATTTATAATGGTTCAACCAACAATGCCTATGTCCACTCCCCAAGCCGCGCTTGAAACTTTTCATTATGAACCGAGTTTTTGCCATGGCTCACTCGCAACCAAGAGTTTTATGCAAGGTGCACTCCAAACCTTTACACTTTGAGTTTTCTATGTAAGCTCACTCACAAACCTTTACAATTACCCAAATTATGGGATTTCACAAACCGAAAATATTTTGTATAAGAAATTGTAAAACACACTTGGGCCATCACAATGATGAAAAAGATTGTGTGAGTTGGTTACCCAAGTGATATAAGCTCACTGTAAATATATATGAAGGTGTAGTGTGTGTGTGAGTGTATATGATTATGAAGGTTAAATAAACACTCTTGTTTTTACCTTGGTAGAATGTGTATGAAGGTTTTCAAGTTCTCTAACCAAGCAAAAAAGGAATTGGGGCTCAATTTATAACAAAATGAAAGACTGCCCCAACTTTGCTGTCTAAGACCGGTATGCCGGTCTCCAGACACCGGTATACCGGTCTGGCATAGAAATGGGTATTAACAGTTATATTACTGTTGAAGATATATCCGTTAGGCCGGTATGGTCACCAATATAGGGACCAGTATGGTCCTTTTCGGTTATAGTGAGTGTGCAATATGAAGAGTTTGATCGTTATGGTAACCGGTATGCTGACCGATTTAGGTCATGCCGGTTCCAGTAAAGGAACTAGCCATTAGGCTCACCAGTATGAGACCGGTATGGAGAATGGTTTGGTGTATGCCGGTTCCAGTAACTGTGCAAACCATAGGTTCACCGGTATATTGACCGGTATGGGACCGATAAGGTTCATGCCGGTTCCAGTGAGCATGCAAAACAGAGCATCTTATCGGAATTGACACCGATAAGAGACCGGTATGCCGGCCTCTGTACCAAAAATGTAAATATGAAGGTTTTAAGGCATTTTGTACATTAACCTAATGCATCTAAGTGAATGTGCATGTTTCCTATGAGTTTAGGCACATTAATAATTAAATCACATTACAAATAGAGTCATAAACTAAGACTTCACATAAAATCTTCGATGTGTGCAAGTCTTCACATTCTTCACTCTTCATCACCGTCGTGCATCGACATCTTTTTGTATTATCTCGCTTTTGTGCGTCGAAGACTTCACTCTCATTACATCATCAAAATCCATTATGCGATTGTGTCGCTAACAGATGTTGGTTTTGATGTTAAAAATTAATTTTGGGTATTTTTGAAGTGTTTAGAGAAGACCAGAAGAAATTAGAGTAATAGACCTTAATTCCTTCAGCTCTCTGGAAAGAGAGCTAAAGGAAATGAAATAAACAATAAACAAACAAACAAATAAAAAAAGGTATGTGTGCGCACAATACGCGTGCTGATTTTGTTTTCTCTCGTTCTTGAGTTTCCGGACTCCGATTCAGCCCCAATTTTTTCCTATACATTCGTAATGGAATATAGTATTTCATTAAATATTTTAAATTACACTCATACTTGATACCCATGAGTTAGACTCATTTCCACTGTGTGGGGGCACTGATCCGACCCTAGGGGTTCCACAACTGCCCCAACAGAATGATATCAGTAATAAGACTTAACCACAACACATGTTTTTGAATATATTCCATAGTAATTTTAATTTAATTATGCATAAGTCATATTGGATATGTATTGCATGTTTTAAATTAAAATTTATACCTAATTAAATTAATGACTTGATTGTCATAAATCTCTTGTGATTAGGTGATTACTTTATTTAAGTAATAGTATTAGTAATGTTGGAGTATTATTGGATGATCTGTCTTGTCAATACAAAGATGAATGGGTTCTTACTACTTATATACAAGACCGTCATTATTGTGAGAGTATAAGTGTTTGGAACTTAGGTCGATCCGGTAAAATATTAGATGTAGCGTGATGAGTTAACACAGTCACCCAATATCGTCATTATTGTGAGGGTGTACATAAGAAGCTCATTAGTGCACATTGACAAGTATACACCTAGAATACGTCTTAATCTAATACCATCATTATTGTGAGGATAAGAAACAGTTCATGACCAGACTATGAGTCACATGAATGTGATTGACCTTGGAGGTCTACCTAATGAGTTTATAAAAGCCAATACCATCATTATTGTGAGGCTGGAGTAAATGTCATGGGATCCACTTCCCGCTATGAAATTTTGATAATCAAATTTCTATTTTTCCATTAAGGGAGATTACGTAAAGTAGTGGGAGAGCACTAATAGATTTAAAATTCCATAATCAATTAGTGTTATTATTTTTTTAATGAAAAATATTCTGCTACTGTTTAAAATATTGTCTTGTAAATGACTGTCGCTAATCTATTGATGAGACTTTTGGATACCAATAATATTTCGAATTGGAAATGAACATACGCCTTGTCTTGGAGTTTGAAAAGTTGACTGATGTCACTATCAATCCACTGCCTGTTGAAATCGATCCCGACTCCACTCCAGAAGAGCGAGAAACTTTTAATAAATGGAAGGATGATAACCTGAAGGTGAAATCTTACATCTTGGGATCGATGGTTCCAGATTTGCTGAGATAGTACATAGAGGTATCAGATGTTTGGAGCCTTATGCGAACACTCAATGAGTTGTTCGAAGTAAATCAAGAGATCGAAATTTATCGGAGGTCTAAGAAATTGTTCTGTGCTGAACTCAATGATAGATGAGCTGTCAGCATTCATGTTTTGAACATGATCGATCAAATCAGATATCTGGAACGACAGGGCATTGTGATTGATAAACGGCTGGGCCGTAAATTGATTTTGTCTTCTTTGCCTGGATCTTATACTGGCTTTGTGTTAAACTTCCATATGCACTCGATGCAAGCCATCTATGAAGAACTTCATTACATGTTACGTACGACAGAGCATGATATGAGAAAATACAACCCCATATTGTACCTCCATGGTGGAGCCGGCTCTTCTAAGACTTCTGGGAAGTCAAAGAAAATAAAAATGGAGAATAAGAAGATTGTAAAGAAGAACTCCGAGAAGCGCAAAGGCGCAAAACTGCAAATAGCTCGTGATCAATATCTACATTGCAAGAAGTCTGGACACTGGAAGAATGACTATCCAAAGCTGATAGGAAAAGTAAGACTCTCATGTACGTTTTATATTTTTCCAATTATTGACATCTCATTAGCCGTAGATGTAAATAGTGGATGAGTGTTAGACACTGGCAGTCGTACTCATATTTATAACTCACTGCATGTAATAAGGGTAAAAATAAGACTGAATAAAGGGGAGATCTAGCTTAGAGTTGGCAATGGCGAGACATTGGATGTTAAAGTCATAGGAACGTTTGTTTTAGACTTCCCCAATGGTTGTAAATTAAATTTATAAGACTGTTATTATGTACCATCACTTATCAGACAAATAATATCCCTGTCAATATTAAATAAAGAGGGATATAAAATAAACATTAAAGATGAAACTTTATGTTTACATGATAAAGATAATTTATTGAAATGTTAATGTTCCTTATCAAACGGTCACTATGTTTTGGAAACATATAATGATGTCTTTAATGTAGAGGAAAATACAAGTTGGAAATCTGAACTAAATAATATTGAATTATGGCATATGAGATTGGGCCACATAGGTGTTAGACGTCTATCCAAATTGGTAAAAGATGGTTTGATTGAAAATCTTACCTTTGATCATTATCCGATTTGTGAGTCATGTATAAAAGGAAAGATGACAAAGGCCTCATTTCTTGGTGTTGGACACCGTGTTGGAAATTTATTGAAACTAATACACAGGAATGTATGTGGTCCATTAAATCATGCCGCTCATGATGGTTCAACCCACTTCGTGACTTTCACGGATGATAAGTCTAGATATGGATATGTCTATCTGATGAGACATAAGTCAGAAACATTTAACAAGTTCAAAATATTATGAAACGAAGTAGAAAAACAAACCAGTAAATTCATCAAATACCTTAGATCATATCGAGGTGGTGAATACATGAGTGTAGAATTAAGAAATTATTTAAAGGAGAAAGAAATTCTTGCCCAATATAGCCCACCAGGAACACCTCAACACAATAGAGTGTCTGAGCATAGAAATCATAATTTATTGGATATGGTGCGAACTATGATGAGCTACACAGATCTTCCTTATTACCTTTGGGGTTATGCTTTACTGACTGCTGCCCACATACTTAATAGAATTCCATCAAAAGTTGTTTCTATGACCCCCTATCAGATATGGTTCGGTAAAAATCCAAGTCTTAGATATTTAAAGATTTGGGATTGTCCTAAAAATATTCGAATCGTGCAGCGGGATAAACTAGCACCCAGAGGGTATAATTATAGGTTCGTTGGATATCCTGAAAACTATTTAGGATATCAATTCTATGATTATGAGCAACGAAATGTATTTGTTGTTCGCTTTGCCATTTTTCTTGAAAATGAATTTTTGAGAAATAGTGGGAGTTGTAGAAAGATTGAATTTGATGAGTTTGATCCCAACAGTAAGAAACCTAAGATGGAACCAGATATCCAAATAGGTGAATGATCTACAACACATGTTCTACGTAAGTCTAATAGAATATCAAGGCCTCTTGAAAGACTATTTTTAACATCTGATACGAGCCTTGATGTTCTCCTCTTGGAGGAAACAGATCTGACTACGTATAAAGAATGTATATTGGATATCGATTCGGGAAAATGACAGGAAGCCATGAACTCTGAAATTGATTCAATGCATGAAAATAAAGTCGGGGACTTAGTTGAACTTCCTGAAGGAGTTAAACCTATTGATTGTAAATGAATTTACAAAAGGAAGCGAGGGCCTGATGGAAAGGTGCAAACCTTTAAGACTCGACTGGTAACAAAAGGTCACACTCAAAATCTTGAGATTGACTATGAGGAAATTTTTTCACCAGTAGCCATGTTAAAATCCATTATGATTCTTTTAGCCATTGGTTACACTCAACGTCCTGGGATTGACTAGGCGCGCTAATTTTATTTTCTCTCGTTCTTGAGCTTCCGGACTCCGATTCAGCCTCAGTTTTTCTTATACACTCGTAATGGAATATAGTATTTCATTAAATATTTTAATATTACACACATGTTTGATATACACGGGTTAGACCCATTTCCGCTGCACGAGGCACCGATCGACCCTAGGGGTTCCACAACTTCCCCAACAATAATAAAACCCAAATCTGCAGGCAGCAATTTCGAAAGATTTCATTTGGGAAATATCTTTGGTTTTTGATTTTTTTCAGAAAAAATAAAGAAAGAAGAAGAACGTAATAATGTTGATGCAGGATGGGTGTATATATAGATAATTCTAATAACTGTAATTAATGAACCAATATAACTCTTGATGGAATTCTTTTGATGTTAATAGAATTCATTAATTAATATCACAACTGTTGTAGTTACTATACCAACACAACTACTGAAAGAATTCGTTAGTGCAATATAAGAAAATAGATTTTTAGCGTAAAAACACTTTTTCGACGCTAATAATTTTTTAGCGTAAAAAAAAAAATTATGATGCTAAAGGTTAACCCTTTAGCGTCCAATGTGATTTTTGACGCCAAAAGGTAGAAATTTAGCGTCGAACAATATTTATTATGCTAAAAGTTAACCATTTAGCATTGAATTTGATTTTTGACGCTAAAAGACAGAACTTTAGCATCGAACAACTATTTTGACACTAAAAGTTCAGTTCTTTAGCGTCGAATTTCAAGTTCGACAATAAATGTTCTACTTTTGGTGTTGAAAAATTATTTCGACGCTAAATGTTCAACCATTTAGCATCGAATTTGAATTTCAATGCTAAAGGGTAGACCTTTAGCGTCGAAAAACTCTTTCGACGCTAAAGGTGCAACCGTTTATCGTCGAATTATAATTTCAACGCTAAAGGGTAAACGTTAAGTGCTAAATGTAAAATATTTAAATATAATTTTATAAGGCGTGAGTTTTTTTTTAAATATTAAAACTTTTAGCGACGAATTAATTTTTCGTCACAAGAAGCCATAAAGATAAAAAAAAAAAAAAATTATATCATTTAACATCGAACAATTTAATTCGACGCTAAATCATAAATTTTTAATGTCAAATTTGAATTTCGACGCTATAGGCTAAATTTAAATTTTTGAATTTCCTGCCTTCTAAAATTAGATTTAAATTTTTGACATTTAAAGATGAATTTTCGAAGTTAAAGTTAAAAATTTCGACGCTAAATATCAAAATATTGACGGAAATAATTCCCGTAATTTGAGCAGCTTTAGCGACGAAATAGGTTTTCGTCACTAAAGGTTATTTTTTCCTATAAATATTAATTTTCTTTTTCATTTCTCATATTCTCACTTTCTCTCTCTTCTACTATTCTTTCATCTCTTGTTCTTTTTTCCTTAAGGATTTTGTATCATTTTTTTTGTATTTTATGTTAACATCCAATGTTTTTATTTTGTTTGTAGAGAATATATGAAGATGAAGAAATGTTGGAAGTGAAGATGGTGAAGAAAACGAAAAACAAATGAAAGTGAAGATGAAAAATATAGAAAATATATAGAAAATTATAGTTTATCATTTTGTTTACTATTTTATGTTTGTTTATTGTGATAAATTTTATAATTTTTTTTTATATCAATAAAGATATCCTTATTATAATTTTTTTATAACAAATTTATAATGATGTTCTTATATTTTCTACAAATTTAATTACTTTCGTAATGAAATTTAGTTTGAAATTAATTTGTAATGTCAATTTTATTATAATTAGTTTTTAAAACTAATTATAATAATTATTTTAATTATTTTCACATTTAGCGTCGAAATATTTCGTCACTAAATGTCTTCTAGGTCGATGCTAAAAGTATTTACATTTAGTGTCGAAAATGATTTTCGACGCTAAAGATAAGTACTTTTAGCGACAAAGCATTTTGTCACTAAATATATATTTTTAGCATCGAAATCAGTGTTTGACGTTAAATACCTTCATCGACCAAGCTTTCATATCAAAATTTTACTTCGACGCATAAGACATTTAACAACGAAATTTTGACTTTTAGCGACACAATTTTTCGACATTAAAAGTCAATAATGTTATAGTGGTTACAGTTATTAAAAAACATTTTATTTATTTTAAATAATAACACACTTTGATATTATTAGTTTCAAGTTTCAAGTGCCATTTAAATAATAATATATAAAATTGATTTATCTCCAATTTTTCTTTTAAACTCCAATTATATTGGATGAGAGGGCTTCCACTTATAAACATTTGTTCACCCCTCACTTTTTTTAAATATAGGACAGACTTATCTTATAAATTAATGAAGAAGGTTTGTCTAGCTTCAACAAATTGTATATTAATCAGTCTTCGGATCCTCCTTGGGGTAGCTGACTTGCTAACACTATAAGAAAACAATGAATTAGCGATGGAAAAATCAGTTTCTATTCCATCGCTAAATCATCCTTAGCGACGGAGCAGAGACGCAAAATTTTCGTCTCTATTTCCCTAATCGCCAAATAAATAGCGATGAAATAATTTTTTCTGTTTCTAAATTTAGCAATGGAAATTATTCCGTCTCTAATTAGCAACGGAAAATCTATATCTCATTAGAGACGTAGTTGCTATAGTTTATTTTTCATTTCTAAGTAGCGATGGAAACTCTATCTCTAATTAGAGACGAAAAATTATGTCGCTAATTACCAACGGAAACTCCGTCTCTAATTAGCGACGGTAAATTCCGTCCCTATTTAGAAACAGAAAGTCTGTTGCTAAATAGATATAAAAGTGCTACAGATATTCCGTCTTTATTTAGAAATAAAAATTTTCAGTTTCAAATTACCTACGAAAATTTCATTTTTTATAAAATTTTTCGTTTTTCAAATTTTTAAAGAAATTAATTTTATTTTTAAATAATATTATTAATATTATTAAAATTATAAAATAAATATATTAATTACTTAAATTATAAAATAAATAAAATTAATAGTGAAATTAAAATTTTATTATATAAATGTTATGATGTTAAAAAAAGTACAATATAAAAAAAATACATATAAGTTAATCATCTTTATATGTCTGCTCACAATTAGTCGGAGGATAAAGTGGACCTGAAGGGGAAGGCTGTGAACCAAGTCTCTCATATCCGAAAATACCGCTCCATCTCTGCCATCTTCTATTTGAGATCAAGCA
>SKCR01024585.1:0-34596 GCA_019454045.1 Zanthoxylum bungeanum
ACATATTGAAGATAAATAAATTGCAATGCTTTAAAAACTTAACACAGATATGAGAAAATATCCTAAATGATTTTTCTTTTTTTTTGAAAGTGCCAATTTTGTGGGCTTCAAATGCGACTATATATATTCAAACACATTGAAATGAACAAACTAAAAAAAAACTTAAAGGCAGTGCATAGAAGTCTTACCCCATGAGTGGTGTCTGTTAATATCCATTTCACTGGTGTCTAGAGAAGCATCAACATTGTGATCGGCATATTTGGTTCATAGGTGCTGTGAATAATTTCCTTCCGAATATAGTGGTGGAAGAATGAAGAGATGTGAAAAAATTTTTTCAAATATATTAGTGGAATGGTTAAGAGAAGTTGAGGAGGAGGAAAGCAATAAGGTAAGAATTTATGACTTGTGGTTTGGTTCGTGGTTTTAGTGACAGATTTAAAAGCAGACATAAATATTTTTGAAATTTTTTTAAAACAAATGGTAGCTAAAGACTTAGACTATTGGTAGATGAAGATAGCTAACAAAATATATAGAGAATACAGTAAAGGTTTAGATATTGATATAGAATAAGGTAGCTAATAAAATTTATAGAGGATAGGATATGTGACAGCACTGCATCGATGGTTTCGCTTTCCTGAAGCGGGAGCTTTTACTAATTTACCATGTAGGCTATCTACTTACTTTTTTTTTTTTTTGAAATGATGGAAACCCCGCCATCTCCAACTATTTTAGCAAAATAATTTATTCACGTGGTCTTTTCTTTTGATGGCTGTCATTTGTCATTTTCTGGTTTTAAGCCTTATAGTTGGAGAGTGAAGTCCATGTCTGTTGGCAGGAAACGAATTAAATTTTGAAAATGAAAATATAACACTCTCTTTGTCAACATCCTCTACCTTTGACTTCATGCACGGTTGTCACGGGCCAACTTTTTCCTTAACGGAAAAAGGGCTCGTGCGGCACTTACCACGGTCTCGTCCCGTGTAAGTCAGCCTATCTCCAGCCTCCACACCCAAATTCTCATTGTTGGGGAGGGAACAGACCCGTAATTTTATTGATTTATGAAAGCTCACAAGCTATCTCGAAGCATACACATGCGGGCCCTCATAATACCGGGTCCCGGCACTTGAATAGTGCAACCGGATATAAAATATGGCATTTTTCCGCCAACTCAATCTCGACAATCCATCATTGTCCCAACGTTGTCTAAGGGCGAGAGGGTTCACGGCTAAAGCCCCAAGACCACCGAAGCCCCTTGGCCACACCCAAGGTTCACCTAGGCTTCCCCCCCTAAGGAGGTTTTAAAGACATTGCACATGTCTCACCAGTATACACACCTAGCGCTTGAGTTGTCACACCCCCCTCTAAAATCTATCTTAAGAGGAGTTTTCAGGAACTCTTCCGGGCATTCAGTAAGCCACCATATAAGCGACTTTGGGTTAAAATCTCGTCCCTAAACGAGCTCGTCTTGATGGGTTTCCACAACACCCCACTTTAGCGGAAAAGACCCAAAAGTGGGCCTACTGCCAAAATCTCCCGACAAATCTCGGAATCCAACTCTGGGGCTGAAGTTTTCCCAGTACAAGTGACCATAAGATTCACTTTGGAACTTGGTCCCACTCGATTCGACACCCCGGGTCGTTAGCTCCTTCACAATGCACCAATTTAGGCTAACGACTAGCGGCAAGCTAGCGTATCTCAAAATCTCCCGCCAAACTTCCGAACGGGACCCCACGGGTGAGAACTTCCAGTACATCTATCCATAAGAGTTACTTAGGGCTTGGAGCAAGCTCAATCCGGCATTCCGAAATATAGGCTCCTTCACAACGTTGCACAACTAGGCCAGTTCCTAGCGGCAAGCGAGCACGTTTCTAAATCTCCAGGCAAACTTCCGAATAAGGCTTCACGGATGGAAACTCACCAGTACAAGGGTACATGAAGGGTACATATAACCCTTAACGACCTTAAACCGATGTCCCGAAACATGAGCTCCTTTGTAAAGTGACTGCACGTCCTAGTCTGATCCTAGGACCGTGACACTCTCCCCCACTTCATTCATCGTCGTCCTCGACGATGGCATAACTTGAGGGTTAAGATTGTAACATCCTCCCCCACTTCATCCATTGTCGTCTGCGACGATGGCACGACTTGAGGGTTAGGATTGTAACATCCTCCCCCACTTCATCCATCGTCGTCCTCAACGATGGCTCAAGTTGTATATCTGTCACGAATCTCTTTCGATCCTGGGACCTGTGGGTTATGGGCTCACAAGGAAGACATTGAAACCACATTCATATGTCAATGAATGGAATCACATGTCTATGTTAGCCACATTATCCAATGCTATATCGAAATGGGCACACAATATCCAAACACAACAACATCATATACGCTTTTCGTACATAAGTCTTGGTTTCTGATATAATGGCTCAACTTCGGCACTAGGCACAGGTTTACCATTTTTGACGAAATCTCCAACTTCTGTAACTTACCACAATATGGGTTTGATATTATCTCCATACATGTTTGGGAACTCTTTTATTCTCGTACATGTTAGGATTATCAATTCCACACATTGTTCACATCTTCTTGGAATCCCCATCGTAACACACACAGTGAAGACATTGCAATGTCATTTATCTCAACGAATGAAATTACATGTCCACGTTTGTAACATCATGCAACTTTTTAAAGAATTGGGCACATAATATCTAAACACAAAACATCATATACACTCCCGTACATGAGTCTTTGTTTTGACATAATGGCTCAACTCTGTCACTAGGCACAAGTTCCCGCACATGGTTGGATTATCAACCCAACACACAATTCGTACAGCTTCTAGGAATCCCCATCATTACATGTGGAACAACTCCACACACGTGATTGTGTATTGTTTTCGTGTCCAGTCTCAGTCACAACTCCATACAAACTCTCGTGCATGAGTGTTTCTGATTTCGGTCACTACTTTCTACACGCTCTTGTGCGCGAGTTTACAATTCTGATTCAGCAACTTCTTACAAAAAGCTCCATACACTTAAACGTGAATGGGTTTTGATAAAAACAAAGGGTTTTTGTTCATTTTGATTATGAATAGATCGGTTGTTCACTTCACCCTGGCCCCCTGCCTACCTGTTATTCAAGGCGCTCGGCGTAGCACATCGGGTTTCCCGAAGATGAACACACACCCGATCCACAATTAGCTTATGGTGGAGCTAATTTCCCACTAGTCCCCTCTTGGACACACGTAGTTGCTCTCATATCACTAGCAACTATCTCATTCTCACACATAACTCTGGGTCACTTGCTCTCTCATGAGCTTCTCAATTGTCTCGATACTCAACTGTCGCAGATAGAATTGTTTCCAACTTCTATCATTCCCACGACCACTCTTGGTCTTCTCACCTTAGTACTCTTAGGCACCAAGCCAACTCGTACTACTTTCTTGGGTGTTTCCCACCCCACTTTTGGCACTCTAGCCAATTCTACGCTGACTCACAAGGTCATATCACGAAACTTATTCGACATAAGATCACTTCCTCGAAGCAATCATCGTTCTCAAACTCACTCCAAAGCCAAAGTCACATATCTGGCCTATCACCCGTGTAACTCGTACATACACTCTCATTTCGACTACTCGTAGTCGCATTATGTCACATGCATTCTCCAAAATGCAAGCACCTCGGCCCTTCCGGGACCACACTCACATCTCTCGCAATTGCAATTTTCATGCAACCCTTGTGCAACTCATTGCACCTCCAACTCGTAAGGCACTCTACCTTTACGAGCAACTCGTAATACGAAAATAATTCAACTTGGTCTCCCACACAATCATTACATAACCAACACAATGGTTATCACATTCCATAAGGATCTTTGGAGATACCTGACTCATTTCAGGCTCACTCCCCCACTTTTACTTTGGCCTATCTCAAGCCATCACACTTTCGTTGGCATCCCCACTCACGGGAATCCACACAACTCGTTACTCGTAGCTCTGAGTTGAGGGCATTCCCACTATAGAGAATCCACACAACTCGTTACTCGTAGCTTTAAGCTAATGGCATTCCTAATCACAGGAATCCAAACAACTTGTTGCTCATAGCCTTACGAAGGCTTCATTCCTCAAGACATTCAAAACTACTCACACGGAGTATCGGGTTTTCACCCGGTTCCTGTCATTGCCTCACACAAGAGGGCTTACTCATCTCAACTCTCTATCACGTTCTGGCACTCAACTGCCATGGGAAAAGGGTTTCACGCCCCTTTTTGGACCCCATACAACTTCGACCAACCCCGCATTGGGTTCTCCTGTACACATATACTCTTGCCAATATCACATCGGCACTCTCGTGATGCTTCTCGTACATCCCAAATATGTCTCACACCTTCATGGCGTGCAGACCACTTGCTTGTCTCTCGTAGACAAGTTTCACCTCCATTTCGGGTCTCTCCCGAACATTTTGGCTTCACCCGAGCCAACCTCGTATACAACTAGCACTTCTCAAGTGTTTCATATCGTCTCACATCAATCCATCTCAATTGGGATTTACACTTCTCTACGTGCATCAACACGCACTCTCCCGCCTCCTCTCGAGCCGTTTCTCTACCGAGGCTTCACACTAGCCTTATGATGTTCACAACATCTCTATAACATCTACTTACATCCGTAGACATTTCACTTGCCCAACCTAGGGCTCTGATACCAACTGTCACGGGCCAACTTTTTCCTTAACGGAAAAAGGGCTCGTGCGGCACTTACCACGGTCTCGTCCCGTGTAAGTCAGCCTATCTCCACCTCCACACCTAAATTCTCATTGTTGGGGAGGGAACAGACCCGTAATTTTATTGATTTATGAAAGCTCACAAGCTATCTCAAGCATACTCATGCGGGCCCGCATAACACCGGGACCCGGCACTCGAATAGCACAACCGGATATAAAATATGGCATTTTTCCGCCAACTCAATCTCGACAATCCATCATTGTCCCAACGTTGTCTAAGGGCGAGAGGGTTCACGGCTAAAGCCCCAAGACCACCGAAGCCCCCTTGGCCACACCCAAGGTTCACCTAGGCTTCCCCCCCTAAGGAGGTTTTAAAGACATTGCACATGTCTCACCAGTATACACACATAGCGCTTGAGTTGTCACACCCCCCTCTAAAATCTATCTTAAGAGGAGTTTTCAGGAACTCTTCCGGGCATTCAGTAAGCCACCATATAAGCGACTTTGGGTTAAAATCTCGTCCCTAAACGAGCTCGTCTTGATGGGTTTCCACAACACCCCCACTTTAGCGGAAAAGACCCAAAAGTGGGCCTACTGCCAAAATCTCCCGACAAATCTCGGAAATCCAACTCTGGGGCTGAAGTTTCCCAGTACAAGTGACCATAAGATTCACTTTGGAACTTGGTCCCACTCGATTCGACACCCCGGGTCGTTAGCTCCTTCACAATGCACCAATTTAGGCTAACGACTAGCGGCAAGCTAGCGTATCTCAAAATCTCCCGCCAAACTTCCGAACGGGACCCCACGGGTGAGAACTTCCCAGTACATCTACCCATAAGAGTTACTTAGGGCTTGGAGCAAGCTCAATCCGGCATTCCGAAATATAGGCTCCTTCACAACGCTGCACAACTAGGCCAGTTCCTAGCGGCAAGCGAGCACGTTTCTAAATCTCCAGGCAAACTTCCGAATAAGGCTTCACGGATGGAAACTCACCAGTACAAGGGTACATGAAGGGTACATATAACCCTTAACGACCTTAAACCGATGTCCCGAAACATGAGCTCCTTTGTAAAGTGACTGCACGTCCTAGTGTGATCCTAGGACCGTGACACACGGCAAAGGCAAGTGCTGTGGCCTTGTATGGTGGATGTCTCGGCCTGCTGAACGTCTATCTTCTCGCACCAGACCGGTTTGACACCTGCATATTTGGGCTGACGTGAGAGAGCCACTCGCGCTGGTTGAGCTTTTTGCTCTCGTTTTCAGCGTCGGCTGGCAGCACCGTGATTGGCATTCAGGATGAAGATGGCGACATGGCCGGTTTCCGTACATGTTTCTCCGTGGCAGTTGATATTTCTACACGTGGCAGGCCATGCAGGTTTCTCTTCACGTGGCGCAGCGTGGGGCTTTCACACTTGGCAGTGAACTCATTGTTTTGCATCAACGAGCTGGGGTTGCGTGTGGGGTACCATAACATATCCACGTGATTTGCAGTCTATCTTTGGATTGGAATCTTGTTCCTAGCGCCATATGGGGGTACTTGATTCATGGCCCTACATACTTGATACTTCCAGCAGGAATTGGTGTTGTGACAGGCTCAATTCACAAGTGGCAGTGTGTGGTCCCCTCAATTCACAGGCTCAATCCACGTGATTTGCAGTCTATCTACCTGGTCGTCCTTTTCCTTTGCGTGTGGGAGAAGATAGGCCGGAAAGTGGGAAGCTTTGGCGAGTGCGCCCTTATTTGGGGCAGTGAGCTCACATCTCTGATTATTTTTCTAGCGTGCTGGAGGGTAGCTTTTGCGCTCTTTCACGTGATTCTCTTGGGATGTGGCTCATTAGGCCATGCGTATGCCTTTTGCATGCATTTGTCGCACATGGGCTATGCTGAGCAGTGGGCCGTGTGAAGCTTCATGACTATCTTTAAGCCGTGGGCTCTAATTGCTAAGTGTCAGTGGGCTTATCTTTCAGGCTCGGCCAGTGTGGGCTGACTTTAATACATGGGCTGGGGCGATATCTACTTGCCTTCGGGCTGTGTAATTTTAAGGGTCAAAGCAGCACTTTGTATGGGCTACATGACGCGCGATTGGGCCATGGTGAGGCGATACTCTTTTCTCAAAATTGGCGAATGGGCCATTTAGCTTTTTTGTGGGCGTGATTTTTGTTTCATTTCGATGTGGGATTCTCTTCCAAGCATTTGGGCTTGGCGTGTGGGCTTGGCTCATGGAGATGATTGTACGATGTGGGACTTTTTGAAGAGATTATCTTTCTAAGCATGCATTAAGGTCACGATAAATGGCCTATTCTTCAAACATGCGTGCATCCAACTGGAAAAATGTCGCACATGGGCTCCTTTGCTGGATTTGCATTCAGGAATGGACTTTATCGACGTATCTCTGCATTTGTTTGAGGGCTTAGTTGTTTTTAATTTCTTTTTAATTTTTTGTGCCCGTTGGGCTTGCTTCATAAGGGCCGGCGTGCCTTGTTTATGTTTTGAGGCCTGAGTGCCTTCTGCTACTGTTTAGGTTTTTTCTAAACTTATTGCTGGACTTGAACCATTGTAGGCTATATGCCAATTCTGGGGAATACCCCTTTGCACTTGTAATCTTTTACAATTTGGATAATATTACTTAACTTTTCCAAAAAAAAAAAAATGTAAATCACTGTATTTGCCATCCCGGATTCTAAGAATCCTTTTTTATTTATATTATTCTCTAGTGGGGAAAAACTCTATTACTCAATATTTTTTTATTTATTTTATTATTTTTTGAGGAAGCTTTTACATGTTTAGAATAATTTTATCAATTTATTGTCCTCAATGGGCGTGACTTGGTGGTGTAGGATTCATAATTTAACTTTTAGATTATTGATTCGAATTCAGGGAGTGTGTTTCTTATAAGTGTCCGAGATAGCTGGAAGTTTTACTTATTTTGTTTAAGCCTGTAATGAGTGGTTTGGCTCCAAAATTTTCAACGATTGCAAAAAAAAATTTATTATTATTGTTACCACGTTAATATTGGAAGACCAGCTCACCAACTGATCTTTGATTTTTTTATTATCAATAAATGGTAAGGTGACAACCAATTAAACGGTTCAATATAATTATCCTAACACTGCTGTCGCTATAATCATAAATTAATAAAAAGATGACATTCGACTATTAATGTTTCAAATTTTTTTGACACATTAATGACATCTAAACTATTAGAGATGGCAAATCCAGTGACCCAGACGCAGTTTGACTATTTAACTTGTTATAATTATTTTAAAAATAAATTAATTTTTAATTATTAACATTATTTCTCTTAATTTAGAAGATATTACTTTCAACTTTCAAAAATATAAATTTAACTATGAAGATTTTAAAGAATTTATGTTTCTAGATCCGGTGCGGATATATCTGAATTTGAATTCGGTATATCTAAATTTGGATCCGATAATTCTCTGGATCTATATATAGATTCGGATCCACTAAAATACACCCGAATTTATATTTTACCATCCCTTTATAAAGAGAAACACGTGTGGGATTGATGTATGAATGATGTGATACGTCCGTCTACTAATATTTTTGACATATATATTAAATTTTAAATTAACTATACTAATAACAATTGAAATAGAATATTATAGATTAACACATATCATATATTCATTAGCAGGGTGCATTAAGTCTTTAGTACCTTGACTATCATGATATGACCATCATTATCGCTCTTTTCATACATGGCATGTACATATGTAGTCCTGACCGCGGTTCGGTTTCCGAACCGAACCGTCAGTTCCAATTCCTATCGAAGGAAGAACATGAACCGAATCTGGTTTGAAACTGGTTCAGGAATTGAAACTTTATTTATGACCTGATTCAGGGAACCAGTTCTTGTTCTAAGTCTAAGGATTTGACAAATTTTGAATTTGATAAAATTTATTTTATTGTATACATAATACAGATTACAAACTTACTATATAACAATTGCAATTGAAATTAATTTAATTATTAATCGGCTACTCGCGATCGGTCATTTCAGTTGTTGTTACTTGAGTTCCCTTGGTTATGATGAATAAATAATTATTACTCTATTTGAAATTTTCTTGAATCTCACGCTTAGCTTTGTACCAATAATCAAGACATGTTTGGCCCTCCAATGATTCTGGCTCATGCTTGACAAAGTCTCATCCAATATACTTCATCCTGCACAAAACTCTTGCTCAACTGCAATTGTCGACATTGGGGATGCTAGAATATCCTTAGTAATTAATGCTAAGATTAGAAATTATTTGGCAGGTTGCTTCCACCATTCCAAAATATTAAAATTTGTAATTGTATCTGTATTATCACCTGTTAGTTCCATTTTTATTGGCAATGCCCGTGACAAAACGAGTTCAATTGCGTTGTAATTTATCATGAAGATCTTGGTGTAATTGGATTGATTTTTGGCTACTGTGCATCAGACAGGCATGCGTCGTGTGCGGTTCGGTTGCAGAGCGTTCGAACATTGGCGTTAGTGCTGCGTTCATTGTTTGGTTTGAACGTGAGCCGTTTGTTTTGCGTTTGTTGTTGGGTTCGAACAGGTTCATTCCAGAGAACAAACATTCCAGTCACGTTCTTGGTGCGTTCGAATGGGGACATTCCAGATAGCATCCGTCCGTGGTGCGTTCGAGTGGCGTTCGAACGAGTCTTTCCAGTAGGCGCGCGTTCGAGCAACGTTCATATTTCTATCTGATTTCATATTTCTATACCGTGTAGATCTGGATCCGAGTATACCCGGATGGGATCTAGAAATCCAGATTTTTAATATTTTTTAATTATATTTGTATGACATCAATAAAATTATGGATCGAATCCAGAAATATAGGTATACCCATTTTCAGAAGTTTTACAATCGAATTTTTTTATACCCGAGTATTTTTAGACTTTTTTTTTTTTGGGATAATATGTATTTAAACATGAACTATTGAACTGGACTTTTTGTTATATTTATTTTTAACCATCAGAAAAATATTGTTTGAAATAAATATTTGAAAATATTTTCCGACAATATTTTCAGTCAATAACCTAACACAGGGAATAATTTCCATTATAAAAATGATCCATTAAAAATATTTTATCTAGAAAAATCATTTTATTGTTTCGACCCAATATATCATCAAACACGAAATAGCAAACACTGTGCGATTTGGGATGCAAAATAACCTTTTTAACGGAGGCGGTTTCACACAACTCGTCATTTCTTCAAAAAAAAAAGTGAAAAACGTCATGGAGCTAGAACACGTGTCTTCTTAGTGTGACACATTTATTTGAAATATTTAAATTACCGTTTATCACGTTAGAATTTGTGGCTGTTAGAGAGCCTCTCCGTTTGGACAACACATTTGATCGGTTTCAGACCGCTATCCAATCAAAACAAAACACATCAATGCCAAATAGGCATTATCGGAAATCAAGTAAAAAATTATGTGATAGGGAATTACCGTAAACCCCTTGGCCATCTATTATGTCAGAACGTTATTGGTTAAATTAATCATAGACCTAAACCATTCATAAAGTATGATTAAAATCTGACAAATGGAAAAAAAAAATCAAACTGTTCAGTTTTCGCTTTCTGAATGTGAGAGAATACAGACAGCAGAGAGAGACTTCGTGGCCCAATTGCAAACTTGCACGCAAAGTTCTCTTCTTCTTCTTCTTCTTCTTCCGTCTGTCTCTCGAAAGCTCACTTTATTTTCACTTCACAAGAAATATTTTTTTTTTTGTTTTCCATAAACTCGAAAGCAAATTAAGACATGTCGCTACTTCTTTCTACTGCTGCAAATATCATTACATCACCAAGAAAAGCGTTGGCCGTTCCATTTTTGTTCAAAAGAACCCCAAAACAACAGCATTCAGAAAATACCCTGCAAAAGAGAGCTAAGAATTTGTATCCTCTACGTGTGGCAGCTCCGGTTGGAAAAATGCTTATGAGTAAGCATTTTGAGGCTCAATTTTAAGCATGGTCCACTTCGTGTTAGTGATTGTTATTAAATGATTCGGATACTCCTCCGTGAGTAGTTCGAAATGGTATATTCATATGCTTAAATTGGTGTTTGGGTGAATGAGAAATTGTTGCTCAAAGTTCACCCATTTGTGTTGGAAAATAAAGGGAAATGTGATTGTCACATATGGGAAAGCTATAGAGGGAAAGTTGTGCTTATATATGATTACTCATATGTAGATGGGTAAGTGTTATAAGAATAGAGGCTCTCTCTATGTGCGCGCGCATGAGGGTGCAAATCAAATCCGAATCAAGCTTGGCTCGTGTGCACCCGCGCGTCCTGCGTACACGAATGCCGGACCAAAAATGTGCAGGCCCGGCCCAGCCAATTTTTGGATGTCTCTTTATTTTTTCCAAACCTTTTGAAGTGTCCATAAAAGTTAATTAATTCCATTAATTAATGTGTTACTTCAATCGAAAGGTCCCTCATTAATATGATTAATGACATACTTATCTTTTATTTCCTTTTATATATAAGATGCTGTGTTTTCTTTTCTAAGAAGAATTCGGTTTTAAAGGAAAATTTGCTCTCGATTTTCTTTGTTTGTTTGGGAAGAGTTCAAACACTTTTGTGGTTCGTTGGTAACGGATTTGGTGGTGCCCATACTCGTTCGTTTTTTCCGTTGTATCCTGGGAAACAATCGTCTCACGTTCTACTGCACCTTCGGTAGGGGACGAATTTATTTTAAGGAATTTTGATGAGCGGAAAATATATCAATATTTATCGCCCCTTTAACTTAATATTTTGTTTAGTTTCTCGGGGTTTGATGAACGTTTTGATGTGTTTTAGTTATTTTGCAGAAAAATAATATCGGATCTCAATGAAATCATTTAAGATGAAATATGAGTCAAATAAGGGCAATTATTGGACTTGATATTTTAATTTTGGAGATTGGAAACTTGAAAGGGGCGTTTTTGACGAAGTGCAGTTTTGGAAATTCCAGTTTTGTGCATCTGTCGTATTTTGGACATAACTTTTTACTCCAATATCGGATTGAGCTGATTCAAGTTCGAGATTAAAGAAGACTCAAAGATCTACAACTTTGAAAGACAAAATAATTTCGAATTCTGACGATTCATGCCCGAAATTGATGAAACATCCAGAAGTGTGTTGTGTGTAATTATTATTAAAGTCACTTTCAATCATTTTCAAAGCAAAAAATAAATTAATAAATAAATATAAAAATTATCAAATCATCACCAAACATGATAAGAGATTAGTGGAGCAATTAATAATGGATTTGGTGGAACAATTAGTGGAGTAATTAGTGAAGCAATTAATAATTGATTTGGTGGATGATTTGATGGAGGCAAAATTTTGCCTATAAATACCAAGCCATTCATTTGTAAAATTCATACTTTCTTCTAAGGAATTCCTTAAGAATACTAAGAAGATTGTATTTTGTTTGTTTATTTATAGCTTTCAGTAATTAATTTCCGCTTTCGCACTTTCTTTTCTTTACTTTTCAGTTTTTACTTCCGCAATTTACTTTTACGCACAATACTTTCTTTCTTTAATTTTCAGTTTTACTTTTCAGTAATTTACTTTCAGCAATTTACTTTTCAGCAATTTACTTTTCAGCAATTTACTTTCAGCATTTACTTTCAGCATTTAATTTTCAGTATTTAATTTTCAGTATTTTACTTTATGTCTTTATTTTATTTAAGTTTTTTTTACTACCCGTAAATATGTGTCGTAACTAATCCAGTAATCTGGGGTTGTGATGAAATCCAATATCACCGGTTTTATAATGGGTTAAATTATAGTTTGGGTAATTTAAAGGTTTACTTATTAAGTCTTAAGCTTAATGCGTCTTGTTAATTGGCCACTAATAAGATTGATGTGGTAAATCTAAAATAAACTTGACAAAAGAATTTTAGGTTTCAGCCTTAGACTTAATAGCCCACGAACTTCCTTGAGGATAGATAACCCTTTATAGATTTCCTTACAGGATAGACATATACCTGTCGGGCGGGGGTAGCCATAATTGGAACTTAAACTTAATGAATCCAGATAATTTGGTTGACATAGACATATGGTTCAATTGGGTTAAACTGGGTATTTGCGTCTGACCATCGACATAGGCTTTTGCATAAAAGAATACGGTTGAAGTCGTACCCATGCAATCTGTGAAATTTTATACGATAAATAAATAAGATTATAATAAAAATAAAAAAGAATGACAGTTATCATATTACCCATACTATTTGATTAAATAACTTATAAATTACTTTATATTCTGAATATAATATTATCTATCAAAAGCATTCTTAATGTTTCAATTTTTTCGAAACGTTGAAAATTCTACTATCAAATCATCCGACTGGGACTAAATTGGAACAGATAAAATCTTCAACTGCCCCAGACTCTTACAAGAAACACACCCCTGAATTCAAATCCAAGACTTGAAAAATATATTATAAACCTTACACTACTAAACCATGCCCTTCAGAAATTTTCACCGAACGTGCACTATGTTCTTCTAGAACGTGCACTATGTACTTCTAGTGTGTAATTTCAATATTGTGCAGTCTGCAGCAGAAAAATTAATTCCACTTCAATATTTTCGCTTGCTTCAGATTTTTATTTTTATTTTTCGGATAATTGATATGTAAATTGACTTTTATTTTCCAATACATGACAACCATTTAAAAAAAAAAGAAGAAGAACCTAAAGGCAGTACATATGAGCGGCAGTGCATAGAAGTCTTACCCCATGAGTGGTTGTCGGTTAATATTCTTGTCACTGGTGTCTAGGGGAGCATCAATATTATGATCGGCGTTCTTTGGTTCATAAGGTGCTGTGAAGATTTTCCTTCCGAATATACTGGTGGAAGGATGAAGAGATGTGAAAAAGTATTTTCAAATATATTAGTGGAATTGTTAAGAGAAGATGATTAGGAAATCTAATGAGGTAAGAATTTATAGCTTGTGGTTTGGTTTGTGGTTTTACTGGTAGATTTAAAAGCAAACTTAAATTTTTTTGAATTCATTTTTGAAAACAAATGGCAGTTCTATTGGTAGAAGAAGGTAGAAGGTAGCTAAAATTTATAGAGGAGAAGTCCGAAGCTGGGGAGCTTTAGTTTACGGTAGATAGAATAATTTATTCACCTTACATTTTATGCTGTCATTTTCTGTGTTTAAGGGTTTAAAGAGCGTGAAGTCCCCTTGGCAGAAAACTAATTAAAGTTTGAAAATGAAAAGCTCACACTCGTCAACATCCTCTTGTTAGGCTTACCCAATTGAACCACATGAGACCAGCCTTGCCAAATTCTTAGCTAATCCATTTCAGTTGAGTAATAAATAAAACACACACTTCATTACTAAACTTCACACTTACTCCATTTCTCTCATTTCACTTAGCTTTAATACAAGAGCTTTGGTTCTCTCACTCGTATCCTCACCTTTCGTCACCATCATGAGGTTCAATTATTTATTCTAGTACATCTACCTTTATGCCTTTAAAATAAGATGACGAATTCTACTTAATTTGATAGAGCTTTCACGAATTTAATGCTAGTGTTGATATTGAAGATAAAATATTCTATCAAACGTTTTAATATTAGTATTTATGTTAAAAACATGATCGTAATTTTTATAATATAATATTATTTTTTGATATTAATTTATGATTTAACTTTGTTACATAACTTTATAAATTACTTTATATTCTCAATATAATATTAGTTATCAAATACATTCTTAATGTTTCAATTTTTCAAAACGTTGAAAATTCTACTATCAAATCATCTGATTGGGACTAAATTGAACAAATAAATCTTTAAGTGCCCCAGACCCTTACAAGAAATACACCCCTGAATTAAAATTCAAGACTTGAAAAATATATCATAAACCTTACATTACTAAACCATGCCCTTCAGAAATTTTCACCGAACGTGCACTATGTACTTAAAGAACGTGCACTTTGTACTTATAGTGTGCAATTCAATATTGTGCAGTCTGCAGCAGAAAAATTAATTCCACTTCAATATTTTCGCTTGCTTCAGATTTTTATTTTAGTTTTTGGATAATTGATATGTACATTGACTTTTATTTTCCAACACATGACAACCATTTAAAAAAAAAAAACCTAAAGGCAGTGTATATGAGCGGCAGTGCATAGAAGTCTTACACCATGAGTGGTTGTCGGTTAATATCCATGCCAGTGGTGTCTAGGGGAGCATCAACATTGTGATCGGCGTTCTTTAGTTCATAAGGTGCTGTGAAGATTTTCCTTCCGAATATACTGGTGGAAGGATGAAGAGATGTGAAAAAAATATTTTCAAATATATTAGTGGAATTGTTAAGAGATGATGATGAGGAAATCCAATGAGCTAAGAATCTGTGGCTTGTGGTTTGGTTTGTGGTTTTACTGGTAGATTTAAAAGCTGACATAATTTTTTTTGAATTCATTTTTGAAAACAAATGGTAGTTCTATTGGTAGAAGAAAGTAGAATGTAGAAGGTAGCTAATTTATAGAGGAGAACCCGAAGCTGGGGAGCTTTAGTTTACGGTAGATAGAATAATTTATTCACCTGTCATTTTCTGCTGTCATTTTCTGTGTTTAAAGGTTTAAAGAGCGTGAAGTCTTCTTGGCAGAAAACAAATTAAATTTTGAAAATGAAAAGCTCACACTCGTCAACATCCTCTTGTCAGACTTACCCAATTGAACCACTTTGGACCAGCCTTGCCAAATGTTTAGCTACTACATTTCAGTTGAGTAATAAATAAAACACACACTTCACTACTGAACTTCACACTTACTCCACTTCTCTCACTTCACTTAGCTTTAAGACAAGAGCTTTTGTTCTCTCACTCGTATCCTCATCTTTCTTCACCATCATGAGGTTCAATATATTTATTCTAATACAGCTACCTTTATGCCTTTTTAAATAAGATGACGAATTCTACTTAATTTGATAGAGCTTTCACGAGGTTAATGCTAGTGTTGATATTGAAGATAAAATATTATATCAAACGTTTTTAATGTTAGTATTAATGTTCACAACATGATCGTAATTTTATAATAAAATATTATTTTTTATATTAATTTATAATTTAACGTTTGTTACATAACTTATAAATTACTTTATATTCTCAATACAATATTATCTATCAAATGCATTCTTAATGTTTCATTTTTTTCGAACGTTGAAAATTCTACTATCAAATCATCCGATTGGGACTAAATTGGAACATAAAAAATCTTCAACTGCCCCGGACTCTTACAAGAAACACACCCCTGAATTCAAATCCAGGACTTGAAAAATATATCATAAACCTTACACTACTAAACCATGCCCTTCAGAAATTTTCACCAAACGTGCACTATGTACTTCTAGAACGTGCACTTTGTACTTCCAGTGTGCAATTTCAATATTGTGTAGTCTGCAGCAGAAAAATTAATTCCACTTCAATATTTTCGCTTGCTTCAGATTTTTATTTTTATTTTTTGGATAATTGATATGTAAATTGACTTTTATTTTCCAACACATGACAACCATTAAAAAAAAAACCTAAAGACAGTGCATAGGAGCGGCAATGCATAGAAGTCTAACCCCATGAGTGGTTGTCGGTTAATATCCATGCCACTGGTGTCTAGGAGAGCATCAATATTACGATCGACGTTCTTTGGTTCATAAGGTGCTGTGAAAATTTTCCTTCCGAATATACTAATGGAAGGATGAAGAGATGTGAAAAAAGTATTTTCAAATATATTAGTGGAATTATTAAGAGAAGATGAGGAGGAAATCCAATGAGGCAAGAATCTATGGCTTGTGGTTTGGTTTGCGGTTATTGGTAGATTAAAAGTAGACATAAATTTTTTTGAATTCATTTTTGAAAACAAATGGTAGTTATCTTGGTAGTAGAAGAAGGTATAAGGTAGCTAAAATTTATAGAGGATAAGCCCGAAGCTGGGGAGCTTTAGTTTACGGTAGATAGAATAATTTATTCACCTTACTTTCTGCCGTCATTTTATGTGTTTAAGGTTTTAAAGAGCGTGAAGTCTTCTTGGCAGAAAACAGAAAACTAATTAAGTTTGAAAATGAAAAGCTCACACTCGTCAACATCCTCTTGTCAGGCTTACCCAATTGAACCACATGGGACCAGCCTTGCCAAATGCTTAGCTAATACATTTCAATTGAGTAATAAATAAAACACACACTTCACTACTGAACTTCACACTTACTCCACTTCTCTCACTTCACTTAGCTTTAAGAAAAGAGCTTTTGTTCTCTCACTCGTATCCTCACCTTTCGTCACCATCATGAGGTTCAATATATTTATTCTAGTACAACTACCTTTATGCCATTTTAAATAAGATGACGAATTCTACTTAATTTGATAGAGCTTTCACGAGGTTAATGCTAGTGTTGATATTGAAGATAAAATATCATATCAAACGTTTTTAATATAGTATTTATGTTCAAAATATTATCATAATTTTATAATATAATATTATTTTTTTTATATTAATTTATAATTTAACGTTTGTTACATAACTTATAAATTACTTTATATTCTTAATATAATATTATCTATCAAATGCTTTTTAATGTTTCAATTTTTTTTGAAACGTTGAAAATTCTACTATCAAATCATCCGATTGAGACTAAATTGGAACAGATAAAATCTTCAACTGCCCCGGACTCTTACAAGAAACACACCCATGATTTCAAATCCAAGACTTGAAAAATATATCATAAACATTACGCTACTAAACCATACCCTTCAGAAATTTTCACCGAACGTGCACTATGTACTTCTAGAACGTGCACTTTGTACTTCTAGTGTGTAATTTCAATATTGTGCAGTCTGCAGCAGAAAAATTAATTCCACTTCAATATTTTTGCTTGCTTCAAAGTTTTATTTTTATTTTTTGGATAATTAATATGTAAGTTTACTTTCATTTTCCAACACATGACAACCATTAAAAAAAAGAACCTAAAGGCAGTGCATAGGAGCGGCAGTGCATAGAAGTCTTTGTTGGACAATTATGACCCATAGCATCACTATTTGTACAGAACATGGTGTTGTTGTACAAATTAACTATGTGACAAAGGAAATTGCTCTTTTATCATTTGTAATTGGATTACCGGGATACATAAATGATAAAAGTCCATATGATTAGTTACGGATTAATAAGATATGAGACATTATTAATCTACTAAGATTTAATCATTAAAATATCCATAGTCGTAGTATTATCGAGATTGGACATCGATAATGCAGAATAGACTAGAATTGCACTTGTGCGCGTTGTGGGAGCAAAACATCATAGTTCTCATATATTTGGGTATTGGATACTCATGCAAGTGTAATAGAAGGTTGCGTTTACCGATGGTACGGAAACAGCTTCGCTCTGGATAGACCCCTCGAAATTCCATTGGTAGTATGACTATGTGTCTATGGAAGTCCGAATCAGGGTAGATGTATTTGGTCTTAACCTGAGACTTGCACCGCTAATACTTGCGACAATCAATATACTTTGGTTTTGGTCGTCCAGGGCTTTAACCGATTTTGTGTACGCCTCCTCTGGGTATATTGAGAATCGTAGTGTATTGGGTGTGATGTCGAGATGGAAGTATCACTCCAGTCATATGGAGATGATGGTCACGTAGGATACGAAACTGGTGCTCTTATATGCTGCAGCTATCGGGATAATATGACTAGGTCATGTTTATCCGATTATAGAGACTAGTTACTAGAGATCCGATATGTGCTTCGTACAGGGCAGACACAATTCCAGCCACAGGCCTAGCACGTGACATCCGATACTGGATCGCTATACGCAATACTATGTATACTACGCCTGATACAGATTACATATTCCTTTAAGAATATTTTTGGAGAATTGGGTAGGCACGGTGTTTGCTAGAAGCCAACCATGTCTTGTAAATCGGTCAAAACGTAGTACTAGGTACATACGTGTTCGGATAGTCCGACGACCGGATTTACTGCCAACATATCCGGGGATCTCATGGGTCGCTTCTCGAAGATTCACCGATGATGTATGACTCACACATTATTAATATGGGATTAAATATAGAGAGAAAATTAATCTGGGATTAATTACGGAGATATTTATCTGGGATAAAATATTATTTAAAGAGAGAACGATTAATTTGGAATTAATTGATAAAATAATATATTCGATATATAAACGAAATTAGATTTAGACGCGGAATTAAAATTAGATTTTAATTCGGGCGAACGAGTTAATTTAGAATTAATTCGTTAGCGACGTGAATAGTAATTTTACTAGGCATAATTATTTAATTAAATTTGATTTAATTATGTCGCAACAGAAAATTCGTTAATTTGGAATTAGCGAACTCGAGCCCGGGAGTGTTTGCGGGCCCACTCGCATTTTAAATTTAAGTGCGGCCCACAAGTCACATCACGCGTCACATCATTAGTCATTCATGTGATGAGTGTCTTGTCACCTTTTTGGTGATTGACAACTTGTCAAGTATTGAATGATGGAAGTAGTTGGAAGACTTTAAAGTATTGTACCACTTTTTGGAAAAGTGTAAGATGTATTAGATTTTGAAATCCAAAAAAAATAGATAACACACAACAATCATCTTCTTCCTCCCTCTCTCCCATTCGACCAAGGGCCATCTTTCTCTCTTTATTTCTCCAGTTCTGAGAACAAGAAGAAGCAAAAGGGAAAATTTGTGGCAAATTTTTCCAAGATGCTAGCACATCCAAGGGGTCTTACAAATGTGATAGGGAAACCTATTCATGAGCATGGAATCATACTTAAAGCTTGAAGGACCACCATGGAGGACATTGGCCGAGAGCTTCATGGAGCAAGGAAATTTTATGTTTCATCGCATCGCAAATCCAATCAAAGTGAGTATTTCCACAACTTAACTTTGTTGTATTCGCACATTTCATTCGCTTAAATTGATCTTGGTTTGACCTAGAAAACCCAACAGTCTTACCAATGAGTGGTTGTCGGTTAATATCAATGCCACTGGTGTCTAGGGGAGCATCAACATTGTGATCGGTGTTCTTTGGTTCATAAGGTGTTAGAAGATTTTCCTTCAAAATATACTGGTGGAAGGATGAAGAGATGTGAAAAAAGTATTTTCAAATATATTAGTGGAATTGTTAAGAGAATATGAGAAGGAAATCCACTGAGGTAAGAATCTATGGCTTGTGGTTTGGTTTGTGGTTTTATTGGTAGATTTAAAAGAAGAAATAATTTTTTTTGAATTAATTTTTGAAAACAAATGGTAGTTCTATTAGTAGAAGAAGGTAGAAGGTAGCTAAAATTTATAGAAGAGAAGCCCGAAGCTGGGGAGCTTTAGTTTACGGTAGATAGAAAAGTTTATTCACCTGGCATTTTCTGCTCTCATTTTCTACGTTTGAGGGTTTAAAGAGCGTGAAGTCCTCTTGGCAGAAAAGTAATTAAAGTTTGAAAATGAAAAGCTCACACTCGTCAACATCCTCTTGTCAGGCTTACCTAATTGAACCACATGGGACCAACCTTGCCATTTGCTTAGCTAATCCATTTCAGTTGAGTAATAAATAAAACACACACTTGACTACTGAACTTCCCACTTACTCCACTTCTCTCACTTCACTTAGCTTTAAGACAAGAGCTTTTGTTCTCTCACTCGTATCCTCACCTTTCGTCATCATCACGAGGTTCAATATATTTATTCTAGTACAGTTACCTTTATGCCTTATTAAATAAGATGACGAATTCTACTTAATTTGATAGAGCTTTCACGAGGTTAATGCTAGTGTCGATATTGAATATAAAATATTCTATCAAACGTTTTTAATGTTAGTATTTATGTTCACAACATGATCGTAATTTTATAATATAATATTATTTTTATATTAATTATAATTTAACGTTTGTTACATAACTTATAAATTAATTTATATTCTCAATATAATATTATCTATCAAATGCATTCTTAATGTTTCAACTTAACTTTGTTGTATTCGCACATTTCATTCGCTTAAATTGATTTTGGTTTGACCTAGAAAACCCAACAATGGTATCAGAGTGGTTTTTAAGCATGAAAACGAATTAGGGTAAAATTTGGGTAAATTGATTTGAGCATGTTTTGATGAAATTGTTTGATTAAGTATGCTTGAATGATGATAACATAGTGTTATGCATGATCAATTTGATAAAATTGAATTGGATCAATTTTTCCCCAAAAACTTGGCTTGGCCGAAAGTTTAGTGGGCCCTAATGTCATGGTAATTTTGTTTTTTGATCATTGGATGAATTGAAAGACTTGGGAAATGTTGATTTGAGATTTAATTGGATTGAAATCAGAATTGGACATTAAAACCCCAAATTGCCGTGACCAAAAGCATGGAAATGAATTGATTTTTTGATTCAACAATGTTGGACATGTGTTGATGATGATTAGCATGATTAATTATGTAAATTTGTGTTTTGGAAATATTAATTTGAATAATTAATTATGGCTATACACTTTAGTTAATTAAATTGTGAAATTTGGAATTTTAGAATTTAATTAGTTGGGCTAAATTTGGAATTGGGCTTGTAAAGTTGTATTTGGGCTTAATGGGCTTGGTTGGGCCAAGTTTGGTTTAGGTTAATTGATTGGATCCAATTGGGCCCAAAACCATATCCATAAAGTCCAAATATAATAAAATGGACCTTTAATATTTTAATTGGGTGATGAGTGGTAAATCTATCACTATTTCCCACTCATTTAACCTAATATTTCGTATAGTTTCTCGATTTTTATGAACGTTTTGATGTGTTTTGTTGTTATTTTGCAGATAAATAAAGTTTGGAAAGCATTGGAGGCAATTTGGGGCAAAAACGGACAAAAATGCGTCAACAGGGATATTTTGGTCTTTAGCGCGTCGCGCCGCCAAACCTTCCGCGTCGCGACGTCTAAAATGCGCCGAACAGTGCTAACGTGCGCCGAGTCCACAAATTAGAATCTGAGAAAAGTTTGACTTTGCTAAAATGCTGTGCCACGTGTCACCATCACAGCCGATCTGCTAACATGCGCCGTGCCACGTGTCAGCATCCTACGGTGCTGACAGTCATCATCGCCACGTGTGCCACGTGTCATCCTACGTGTCTCCATGTCATCAGCCACGTCAGCGAGTCAACAAGTCAAAATGCCACATGTCGTGCCACGTCATCATCAGCCAATCAGGAAGTGACACGTGTCGCAATCCTACGGTGCCGACAATCTCTTTCCCACATATCGCCACGTCACCGCCACCTCACCGCCACGTCATCGCCACATCAGCATCAATTATTGGATATCCTATCCTTATCTGACACGTGGCGGATAAGAATCTCAGCGACCAATCAGAAGCCGCCACGTGTCACAATAATTGAAGACCAACCACCGCGCCACGTGTCACCTTATCAGCTTATCCAGAATCTTCAAACCGGTGAACCAGAGCGTGCCACGTCGACAAAGCAGCGTCGCGACGCTGAGGGCTTTGGCGTCGCGACACGGGAAGCTTATCCGCGCCTATAAATTGAGCTCGAGATTTCAGATTTCAGTGCACCTTCCTCTCTCTTAAATTCTTTCTAAAGAGAGAGTTTCTCTCTCTATATCTTTAGTTTTTAGTTTTTTTTAGTTTTTAGTTTTTTAATTTTAGTTTTGTAAATAATTTTAATTACGTTTTGTGATAATAGTAATTTAATTTTTACTTTTTACAGTTTTTACTATTTACCATGATGAGGTAACTTCTCCAGCTAGGGTGAAAGGTAATTCTTTTACTGTTACTATTTAGATTAATCTCCCTTAAAAATAATATATTCACTATTTAAAACCTGACTAAAAAGGATACCGCCAGATTGGTCGGTTGGTAATTCATTTTAATCTGGTTTAAACCTGACTAATAAAGGATACCGCCAGATTGGTCGGTTGGTAATTTAATTTTGATTCCGCCTTTAGCTGGTTGGACTTAATTTGACTTAATCAGGATACCGCCAGATTGGTCGGTTGGTAATATTATCACAAGTTTTATATTATTTTATGGGAGATATCTAAATTAGTAGTAGTAAAAGTAATTCCTTTTACCTTAGCATTTTATTTTATTGTAATTACTTTTCAGCTTTTACTTTATGTCTTTTACTTTTATGTTTTTATTAGCCCTAGTTATGTGTTAGTTATCTAGGGTTGTGATGAATTCTAATATCACCGGTTTTTATAGTGGTTATTTTATAGTTTGGGTAATTTAAAGGTTTACTTATTAAGTCTTAAGCTTAATGCTTCTTGTTGTCTGATCACCAATAAGATTGATATGGTAAATCTAAAATGAACTAGACATAGGGATTTTAGGTTTCAGCCTTAGACTTAATAGCCCACGATCTTCCTTGAGGATAGATAACCCTTTAATAGATTTCCTTACAGGATAGGAATATACCTGTCGGGCGGGGGTAGCCATAATTGGAACTTAATCTTAATGAATCCAGGTAGTTTGGTTGACATAGACATATGGTTCAATTGGGTTAAACTGGGTATTTGTAGTTGACCATCGGAAGAGGCTTTTACATAATTTAGTGTTCCAGGTTAGTAAACCGATTTATTACACAAACATAAAATAATCACTTCATTTTTTTAAATGATATTAAAAGAAATCACAACCTTAGATCTTTGTGTCTTTTATTTTCCTTAGTATTTTCTTTTATCTTTTTATTTATTTATTTAGCAAATCTACAATCAACCAAATCAATCAAACAATCAATTCCATTCTCCCTTTAATTAGATATTTGTAAATAAATAGATTCAACAATTAATAACAACAGTAGGAATTAAGTCCTCGTGGGATCGATATTTTATACTACTTGAACGATACGTGCGCTTGCGTTATACGTGTGTGTTTACGCCGGTCAAGTTTTTGGCGCTGTTGCCGGAGACTTATTTATCTTTCACTATTAAATTATGGGTTAGATACGTTACTTGTATCTAATTTCTTTTTACTTATTGTTTTTGTTTTCTTGTGTTTCAGGTTCTTAGAAACTACATGAGACGAACCAGAAGCTTTGAACTCCGATCGCTTGACCCAGAAATTGAAAGAACCATCAGACAGTTGAGAAGGGAAAGGCGAGAAGGCCAAGAAGCTTTAGTCAACATGGAACCTGAACCGTTGGAGGTTTCACCACCAATTCCCATTCGAGACAGAACCATTCCGGTGGTTGACAGACTCATTTCCTGTATTGTACTTCCTCCTTTACCAGCAAATGTGTGTGACATCAAAACATGCATTCAGATGATTCAGCAGTCAGTTCAGTTTGGGGGGAATGCAACTGAAGATCTTAATTCCCACATCAGTAACTTCCTGGAAGTTTGCTGTACTTTCAACTACAACAGAGCATCAGAAGAAGCAATGAGACTGCGAATTTTCCCATACTCATTAAAGGACATAGCTAAATCTTGGCTACATTCATTACCAGCAGGTTCCATCACAACTTGGAACGCTTTAGCCACCAAATTCCTTGCAAAATAATTTCCACCGGCCAGAACTGCAAAGTTGAGGAATGACATCACATCCTTTGTACAACAAGATTCAGAATCCCTCTGCGAAGCTTGGGAAAGGTACAAAGATTTGCTCCGAAAATGTCCTCACCATGAGATTCCAAAATGGCTTCAAGTCCAAACATTCTATAATGGACTTTCTGGAATCAAGAGAACCACAATTGATGCTGTTGCTGGATGAGCACTAATGGCAAAAGGAGAATATCAGGCTTGGGATTTAATTGAAGAAATGGCCAACAATAATTCTTTGTGGCCAACAGAAAGGAGCATGATCCAAAGAATCGCAGGAATTTATGAAGTTGGAGCCAACACAGCACTGAATGTCAAGCTGGATATGATTTGCAAAAATCTGGAAACTCTTAATATGAAGGTTAATGGTGGATCCACAAGTTCATCATATAAAGGAGCACTAGAACCAGTTCAGCAGGAAGAGACAGTGAATTTTGTCAACAATTTCAACAGACAGGGGAACAATTCATATTCCAACACCTACAACCCAGGGTGGAGGAATCATCCCAATTTTTCATGGAGCAACAATTCAGGCCAACAGCAAAACTATCCACCACCTGAATTCCAACAACAAACAAAAGCCAGGACAGGCAAATGAACCATGAATAACAGAAGTGTTGACCCACTTGAAAAAGTTAGAAGCAAAACACGACTCTCAAGCAGCAAGATATGATACTATGTTTCAATCCCAATCAGCATTAATTCAAAGTCAATCTGCTTCTATTAAAGCACTGGAGAATCAAATGGGACAACTGGCAAATGCTCAGAGTTACAGACTGCCAGGTACCCTTTCTAGCAACACTGAGCCAAATCCAAGAAACATGGGGAAGGAACAATGTCATGCCATCATGTTAAAAAGCGGTACTGAAATCAACAAAGATGATGGAGTCAATTCAACTGCTGAGGAAGTTCCAAAAGAAACAAAGCGACAGATGGAGGAAAAAGAAGCAAAGGAAAAAGAACAGATCACTTCACCTCCACCTTTTCCTCAACGTCTTCAGAAGAACAAATTGGACAAGCAGTTTTCTCGGTTCCTGGAAATCTTCAAAAAGCTGCATATCAACATTCCATTTGCAGAAGCGTTGGAACAAATGCCCACCTATGCCAAATTCATGAAAGATATTCTTTCACGAAAGCGGAGATTGGGAGATTACGAGACAGTAGCATTATCAGAAGAATGCAGTGCTATCATTCAGAGGAAACTTCCCCCGAAGTTGAAAGATCCTGGCAGTTTCACTGTTCCTTGCGTCATAGGAGAACATAACTTTGGTAAGGCTTTATGTGATTTAGGTGCTAGTGTTAACTTGATGCCTTTTTCTATTTTCAGGAAACTACAGATTGGAGAAACAATGCCAACTTCAGTCTCACTGCAACTTGCTGATAGAACGCTCGTATTTCCAAGAGGCGTAGTTGAGGATGTGCTGGTCAAGGTTGACAAATTCATTTTCCCAGCAGATTTTATTGTCCTTGATATGGAGGAAGACGCAGACGTGCCAATCATCCTTGGGAGACCATTCTTGGCTACAGGTCGAACCATTATTGATGTTCAAAAAGGAGAATTAACCATGAGGGTACAGGACCAAGAAGTAACATTCAATGTTTTCAATGCCATTAATTTCCCAGATGATGAAAAGAATGAGGAATGTTTCAAACTCGATGTGATACACAGTACCATTCAGAACTCTGATGAAAGACAAAGTTATACTGACAAACTTAAAACATGTCAATTGTCTGTGGAGCCTAAAGATAAAGCATCTTTTGCACTGAAAGAGCCAATTCTTGCTCTACAAGCAACAGAAGAGAAAAAGTTCCACCAGCTCAACGAATTGGAGGAATTTCACAATCAGTCTTTTGAGGATGCCAAATTGTACAAAGAAAAAGGCAAGAAAAGACATGATGAGAAGTTAGTGCCCATACAACTGGAACCAGGGCAGAAGGTATTGTTAAACAAATCAAGGGTGAAATTCTTTCCATGGAAGCCAAAAACACGGTGGTCAGGTCCATTTGTGATCACCAAAGTTTTACCAAATAGAGCCGTTGAGATACATGATCTTGACGCTAACAAAACTTTCAAGGTTAAAAATAAGCGTGTCAAGCACTACTGGGGAGAATCATTTGAGCGACAAAAAGAAAGTGTTACACTTTCAGATTCAGCTTAATGTTCGAGAAATCAAGTCTGGCTGACGACTTTAAACTTAGCGCTAGCAGGGAGGCAACTCATGCAATTTGTGTATATATTGTGATTTGGTGTGTTTTATTTTTGTGTGTTTAATTTTTGCAGGTTTAGTCATTTCAAGATGGAAGAAACTCTCGCAAATCTTCACAAGTAATTTCCTTCTCTCCCTCAAAAATCTCTGATGAAAGTATACAAAACTCGCTTGGAACGGATGAGGTTATTGACAATCCATGGTATTTCTAATGATATTCGTTGGGTAATTGAAGCACGAGTCCGATTGGCAGGTGAGTCTTCTGACTCTTTTATTTCACATCTGCCTGGTTTTGAAAGAAGCACCTATGCAAAGAAACGTAGAGCTAAGCAAATGGGTGTTTGTTATAAATGTGCACGATTTAATTGCAACACTCGTTGTCGTTCTTTAGGAATTGTGTCTGATAATCGCGAAGACAAAATTAACTTCATTAGGGATGGCTTGAGTAAGGAGTCTTTAGATGATATATCTTCGACTCTTGAGACGCATCCCAGTGGATATGTCACATAGCCTTTCGCAAATTACATACACAATTCAAAAAGAAAGACAACAGTTAAGTCTTGGGAATCTGACTCAAAAAGACCCTGTTTGCCAATTTATAAGAAAATTGGATGGGAAGCTTGTCCCTGACGCATAGACGTTAATCAAGCTATAAATTCTTGTACATATTATATCTCTTTGTCTTTTCTTAATAATTGTGATTTGTTTTGTTGTTTTCTTTTATTTTCTCCGACAGGATCCAGACCTTTTTTACTATCACGATCTATTTTACTATTGTTCTACTAATCGTCCTCTGGAAGATACTTGTGCTATTTTTACTCACCTTTTTCAGGTACTATAAATTCAGCCCGTCATTGCACTTTTGAAGGCATCCAGAGTTGAGAAAGAAATACATATAAAAAATGGAAGCCACTTCAAGAAGACGAGTTGAAAATATATGTGTGTTTTGCGGTAGTAGTGTTGGTACTAAGCCACAATACATAGAAGCAGCACAGGAATTGGGTCGAGTCTTAGCTGCAAGGAATATGCATTTAATATATGGCGGAGGCAATCTTGGACTTATGGGGATCGTTTCAAAGGCTGTACAGGAAGGAGGCAGTCATGTTTTGGGAATCATCCCAAAACCCTTGGCAGAGGCAAATCTTATTGGATCATCAAACGGAGAGGAACTGATCGTGCCAGGTATGTCTGAACGACTGGTAGAAATGATTAATCGTGCTGATGCTTTTATCGCTTTGCCAGGTGGCTTGGACACATTGGAGGAAATTTTTATAGTTCTATCTTGGGCGAACCTGAACATACACCAGAAACCGCTTGGACTGCTTAACGTTGATGGATTTTATGATTTTCTTTGTGTGTTTCTTGATGATGCTCGAAGAAATGGGTTCGTGTCAAAACCTATGAAGAACTCCTCTTCACTGCCAGAACTGCTCCAGATCTAATAGACCAACTCATAGCCTATGAACCACAAGTTGACCCTATCCTTTCAAAGATAAATTGGTCCGAGGACGATCTTGGTAAGAGACGTAGAATTAATCTGGATCTTAACCTTTAATTTCCTGTAGATTTCAGCTAACCAGGTACGGCCTTCTTAACTATCCTTTTACTGCTTAAGACATTGGGGACAATGTCTCATTTAGGTTTGGGGGAGGAAATTAGTTGATCAGTACATTGTTTTTAGTTTGTGTGTTATTTTTATTTTTAGTCTAAAATTTTTCGAAAAATACAAAAAAATTGAAATTTTTTCAAAAATTACAAAAAATATTTTGTGTTTTTGTATTTTTATTTTGACTAAAAAGGTGAAATTGGTAAGAGATAGCTGAGTAAGGAGTTTCCACTCCTGAGACGTATCTCAAACCTAATTCGAAACAAGTTAATTTTTGTTTATATCCTTTTGAATTATTTAATTTGTAAATTCTCCATAAAATTGACTAAAAGGAATCTTTATATGCTCAGTTGACAGATATTATCAACATATAAAGGTTTTTGACACCTAGTGCCCTAAAGCCAACTGGTTTGGGAGTCACTGGCCCAAAGCTCGTTACATGGATCAAATATGTTGCAAAAAATATATATATCTTAAGTCTGGGTAATTAAGTCCGTAGGGGTGTCTTAACACCTGGTGCCCTAAAGCCAACTGGTTTGGGAGCCACCGACCCAACACTCGCTACATAGATGGAAGATATTGTATATAAATAAAAAATAGAGAAAAAATCAAAGAAAAAATCTGAAAAATCTGAAAAATTATTCCATTGCTACAAAAAGGTGTGAAATCTGATAATAATTTAGTGTTCCAGGTTAGTAAACCGATTTATTACACAAACATAAAATAATCACTTCATCTTTTAAATGATATTAAAAGAAATCACAACCTTAGATCTTTGTGTCTTTTATTTTCCTTAGTATTTTCTTTTATCTTTTTATTTATTTATTTAGCAAATCTACAATCAACCAAATCAATCAAACAATCAATTCCATTCCCTTTAATTAGATATTTTAAATAAATAGATTCAACAATTAATAACAACAGTAGGAATTAAGTCCTCGTGAGATCGATATTTTTATACTACTTGAACGATACGTGCGCTTGCGTTATACGTGTATGTTTACGCCGGTCATTGGGCCATTTCAAAAAAAAAAATTTAATTGGGCCTAATGGTCCTAAATTGGTTTCTTGGCAAATAAGGGTGATTCCTTAAATGGGCTTTGGTATTTGGTTTTGACCCATATTGACCAAAGTCCATGCCTTAAGAAATTAATTGAAAGCCCATTGGACTTTAATTAAATTGACATTGGATGTTAATTGGGCTTTGAGACCCGTAAAGATTAGATTTAGAATCTAAGTCGCAAAGGCTCATTAATAAAGTGTAATTATTTAATTTGGAATTAAATAAAAGAATTAGTATTAAATACAAATTAAATTGGATTTAATGTTGTAGTTTGATATAATTCAAGAATTCGTACTTTGAGTACTTATTCTTAAAACGAGTTGGACTCGCGCAAATCAAATCGTTGTTTGAACATTGGATGGTCATTAATTTCAGATTAATTAATTGGATTGGATTGATTGATAACATGCTTTGTGTGAATACATGGATGTGATGGATGAATAATATATATCAAATGGATATTAGATGGGTGAGGGCAATTTTGGAAATTATTGTAATAAATTTAGAATTTATTAATTGGACCTGTGTGTCCAGCCTATTACCTCTTGATTCTTTGTATTTCTCTTCTCACCTATTCCCCTCAATGTAAATGAGATTTCTTTAGAAGTGTTATGTAATTGGGTAGAAGTCAGATTTGTGCTAGCGGGAGAGAGGAAAGTGAGAGATTTGTTCTATGAACAAAGTGTTTTAAAATATCCATCCGCATATCATTATTAAATTTATTTTATCGTGCCTTATTATGCTTTTAGAATGCATGCTTAAGGGTGAATGATGAGACCTAATCAAAGATAATTAATTGGTTGCCAATTACGCGAAAAATCCTCAACACATATTAAGCGTTTTTCCTTCCATTGAATGATTCTCTCTCAAGATCCAAGATTGGCATTGGTTTGTTGGCCAAAGTCAAAACCTTTGTCCATCGCGGATGTGTTTGAATCATGAAGGCTTTGTTCCATATCGTATGTCTTGTCCAAGTTGTGATTTGTTGGCCAAAGTCAAGATCACTTCTTGTCCATCGACATCGATTACGAAGCTTTCCAAGGTCAATGAGTCCCGCTTAACTGGAATCATTAAGTTTGTTGTGCCAAAGCCAAGGCTTAGTTGATTCAGAGGAAAAAGGTTAGGCAATATATCAGATATATCATATATATTAGATATATGTTTCGGACTTGGATGTCCACCTACCGGATCTAGGAATTGGATGAGATCCAATTGATCTTAGAGATCTACCTAGTTAAATATCATACAGCTTGTTGGCCAAAGTCAAGGTTGTGTGTTATTTAACGAGATCCTAGCCCAATAGGAAACAAGGTTTCCCGAGTACTCAACAGATGGTTACAGGCTCGCCGAAAAATAGTGGGAGGCAAGTATTAAATTTGCAAATTCATTTAGATACTTGCCAATACGCGCTCATTTCAATTTTTCGTCAATTAAATATATATTAGTTGGACTAATATTTAATCGTTGTTTTAAATTAAATAGTTGGACTGTATTCAAACTACTTCAAATTATAGTTGATTATATAATTAGATTATAGTAATCAATATATATTTTAATTTAACCAATTAAATTATAGTTGATTATATAGTTAGACTATAATAATCATTATATTCAAAAGTACCTGAAATCGTTGATTGGATAGTTGGACTATAGCAATCAAGATAACTGAAAGATTAGCATTTAGAACATAATCCTAGTGAAAATGTCTTTAAACGGCTCTAATTTTCAGATTGGGAATAAAACCTCAGGATAGTCCTGGGAACTGAGAAGTTACTCTATTTGATAGAGCAACCTCTTGAGCCTAAGCCCGGAGTTGAGCAAATAGTATAACATGATCTTTGGAAGATTCATGTGATGATAAATTTAGTGCTCAATCCGTTATACTTAATGCAAAGACACTTTAATTCCGTCGTCAAAATTAAGGATTAGATCCTTGTACCATGATGATGAAATTAAAGATCTTCATAGATCTATATTAGATCTTAGAAGTGCAAATTGCAAAAGAATCTCTTTCGCTCGTGTATGTCAGAGGGTACATCTGTCGAGCACTAGGTGTCGCAGATGATTGCTGACATCGATCAGCTAGGTTAGCTGGGTTTTACCTACGTGGCCGAGACTACCAAAGATTTGATCTTATAGTCTCTACCCGAAAGCTGGGGCAGGTTCATTATGAACCAATAGTTAAGTCTTGGAGAGTTGATGGCTATGCTCAATGAGGCAGAGCCAGAACTTCTAAAAGGGGCAAAGGCAAAATCATCACGGTCTTCTAGGAAGATAAAAGGACATATCCCAAGATGTCTGCCTAAATAGTGGCAAACGGGGTCACTGAAGCGTGACTGCCGTATGGACAAGGCAGGCATGAAGGAAGTGAAGACGGTGCAAGGCTCCGGCTTCAAATATGTTTGTCATAAACATGTTCACTATTAGTTTCAAAATTGGATTTTGACACTAAATGTGGTACATAAATATGTACTGATGTGCAGAATCTGCTGATTAGTAGGAGACTGACTTCAGTTGAGATCGATCTGCGAATCGGAAACGGGACGAGAGTCGCTGTTTCAATCGTAGAAACCTAAGTTTAGGAACTACCCTTCAGATATGTACTTAAATTAGAAAATTGTTATAATGTACCTAGTTTGACCAGAAACATTATCTCTATATCAGGGTTTAACCCGTTGTGGGTATACCTTTATATTCTAGAACACTAAAGTGTTTTATTTTATCAAGATGATATTGAGATAAACACATTAGATGTGAATAACAGTATTTATATTTTGAATATAAATAAATCTCAAACGTATGACATGACAAACAAATAGCTCAAACTGAATTAATCAGATGAGACTTATTTGTGGCATTGTTGTATGGGACACATTAAACAAGACTCATATATCCACACTTTTGAAGAGTGGATACTAGGACGGATTTGATTCTATTCAAATAATGTCTACGAATTAGAATTAGGCAAAGTGCCTAAAACACCTTTTACTTGGTAAAAGTACAAGTGCCACCGATCTGTTAGCCCTCGTTCATAGTGACGTAAGTGGGCCCATATCTAGCTAGGCTAGAGGTGGATATGAACACTTCGTAACCTTTACGAATGTAGCATCGTGTTATGGTTATGTGTTTCTTTAGAAACATAAATCGGAAACTTTTGATAAATTCAAAGAGTTTCGACACGAAGTAGATAGACAGATCGGCTAAAGTATTGAACCGTCACGGTTAGATCGTGATGGAAAATACTTAAGCAATAAGTTTCTTAAATACCTGAAAGAGTATAGTATTCTTTCACAGTGGATCCTCCCGGAACACCTCAATTGAGCGGTGTGTCCAAACGGAGAAATCGAATTTTGTTGGACATGATAAGGTTAATCATGAGTCGCTCTGAGCTACCATTTTCCTTCTAGGGATATGCATTAAACAGTGCAAAACTTATTTTGAATAAGGTTCCATAAAAATCTGTTAGACAGACTTCATATTAGATATGAACATGAAAGAAACCGGGTTTTCTCATTCCTGAAGATTTGGGAATGCTAGGCATATGTTTGGATGATACCAAACTAGAACCCAAATCGGATAAGTGCCTATTTGTGGGTTATCTTAGGGTAACCAAAGTATAGTACTTATACAACTCACAAGAGAACAATGTAATTGTTGCTCGCCATGCGATTTTCCTAAGAGGAATACCTATATGCAGTGGTAAGTGGGAGGAAAGTAAAACTCGATGAAAATCAGAGTAATACTATTCCAGGCACTGATTCCTTAACGGAACACAAACAGTTCATCAAGGATGAAACTGTACCACAATCTTCGAATACACAAGAACCGTGTAAGTCAGAGAGAGTCAGAAAACAATCTGGGAGATATGGGTTTCTGATCTCACCTCATGAAGATGTCAATCTTATTAAGGAACACGAACCGACTACGTATGAGGAAGTGATACAAGGTATCGACTCCATATTATGGCAAAGTGCCATGATGTCCGAAATGGATTCCATGTATACCAACCACGTTTGGATACTGGTTGATGTACCGGAAGGCATTGTGCCTATTGGTACTACATAAGTCTTCAAGGAAGACATACATGGATGGCAACATACCAACGTACAAAGCTAGGCTTGTAGCGAAAACGGTATCGTTATCAATATTGTGTCGATTACGACGAAATCGTTTACTCGTTGCCATGGTTAAATCCATTTGGATAATGCTTGCTAATGCTGCATGTTTCATTTATGAAATATGGCAGCTGAACGTCAAAATTGCTTTCCTTAAACGGAAACCTTTTGGATGATGTTTACAACATCCTGACGGTTTTGTCGTACCAAAACATGCAAACAAGGTTTGCAAGTTAAATCGATCCATTTTTGGATTGAAGCAAGCATTGCGTTCTTGGAACTATCGTTTTGATGTAATCATAATGGTGTATGATTTAATTCAAAACGAAAATAATTCTTGTGTATATAAGGAGGTTAGTGGGAGCGCACTGACAGTGATTGTCCTAAATAATGATGATATATAATTTCTTAGAAATGATATTCCCATAATGCAATTGGTGAAAGCTTGGCTTTCATGAAAATTCTCCGTAGATTGCTTGGGAGAGACAACTTTTATTCTAGGAATAAGGATCTACTGGAATAGATCTAAAAGTTGTTGGCACTCTCCGAGAACTCGTACATTGAAATATATGTACGTGACCTGGTGTCGCATATGCTTTGAGCATATGGAGTCACAATCAGGCCAATTCAAGTGATAGTCATTGGATTGATGTTAAAAACATCCTTAAGTATCTTAGATGAACTAAGGATGCTGTCTTATACTATGGAGAAGGAGAACTTGAAGTGACTGGGTTCACTGCTGCAAGTTTCCAAACCGACAATAACGACTATAAGTCATAACAAAGGAACTATATAGTTTGAATAACGGAACAGTGAGCTGGAAATCTTCCAAGCAAGATACTGTTGCCGCATAAACAACAAAAGCGGAATATTGCTGCAGTTGAGGCAGTAATAGAAGCCTTTTGGATCTATAATAATCCTACTCAGATTAGGTATAGTTCTGTTAGCAGCTGAGCTAGGCTACAGCACAGGTTAAAGAATTAATGGTCTCATCAACGATCCAAATAAATACTTCAATTATTTCATCTGATTCGTCAGATTATACATCGTGGCGATGTGATGATCGTATAAATCGCATCAAATGATAACCATGGAAATCCGCTGACGAAAGTATTTTCTCAGCAGAAGTTTGAGCGAACCGTACATAGTTCAAGTGTAGGACACTTGAGAGATTGGCTATAGGCCAAGTGGGAGATTGTTGGACAATTACCCATATCATCACTATTTATACAGAACATGGTGTTGTTGTATAAATTAACTATGTGACAAAGGAAATTGCTCTTTTATCATTTGTAATTGGATTACCGGGATACATAAATGATAAAAGTCCATA